>JAVYIG010004028.1:0-174402 GCA_035222895.1 Strongylocentrotus droebachiensis
ACCGCATTTGAAAGTAAATACTAATTTAGAACTTCCCTCAAAAAAAAAAGGGGGGGGGGGCTTGAAAATGTCTTTGAGTGGGAAAATAACGACTATTAGTTGTCAATTCGACTTAAGAGCTATAGAGCCAGTAAGTAATAGTCCGATTTTCAGACCATTGTACCGAATGGTCGTACGATTTATGCTGCGCAAAGATTCAATCAGTTTAATTTTGGCCATTACAAGAAGTGGATTATTGATGTAGACAAATGCCCATGTACCCTTTACAGCTCATGTTATGTGTGTTATTACCAAAGAAGAAAAATTCCAGTCAGTCACTCAATAGTGTCTGACAGTGAAGTCTAGCAAGTAAAACAGGTTTCCTTGCATAATTTGAATATTAGGACACTGCTAACGTTTAAATTTCACAAATAGGACATACATGACATATTCATAATTCCTGCAAAGTTCTAGGGAATTTGATGTTGGTTGCAAAAGGGATATAGTATCTTTAAAGTCAACGTATATCGGCTGACTGACACAAATAGACAGCAATCTTATTCATGAACATGGTCTGTTTTATGTTTGGCTTCGTGCCAGTATTGTAAATTGTTATGGTAATATTGGTCATGACGGGATTTTTGTTTTTAATTAAGCGAATAAATACAATTCAAATTCTTTAGTACATACTTTATGTGTCAGGTCTATTTTCATTTTAAGTTATCCACTTCTTAAAAGGATTTGGTAACATTGTTCAGATGAGAGAAAGTGGTGCTAAGGTATAATGCCTTCCATGCTAGATGTACAATTAAAAATAATCTGAAAGTTTGAGTGAAAGCAGTCCATTATTAATGTTAAAAATTGGGAAAAACTGATCTGATCGATATATTCCTTAATTCTCCCAACTACATTATCACAATTCAATAGGCGATTTTCGTAATGTAACCAAAGTTGATGCATAAGTCTTTGTGAAGTGCCTCAATACACATTATTTCATTCACCTGAAAAGAATAATAGTATTTCGATAGACAGAATCCGAACTGCATACATTAGTTGTTACCAGGTTGGATAAACATTATGGCTTGACCTACCTAGCAACACTTAATATATACAGTTTGCATTCTGACTATTGAAATACTATTATTCTTATCAGGTGAATGAAATAACTTGTATTGAGGCACTTCACAAAGACTTATGCATTAAATTTGTTACATTACGAAAATGGCCTATTACATTTAGGTGAATGTAAATCGTCACAAAGCAATTTATTAATTGGCTCTATATACCATTCCAGACATTTAAGAGATGAAAGATTTTTCAAAGCCTGTCTACTATTTTCATGGAAAAATGGTTGGGAGAATTTACTGTTAGAGGGTGTCGCACAGTGACATCTTCAAAGAAAACCATGAAAATCTTTGTGGTTTGAGAATTTTTTCAGGATTTTTTTGCATGTTAGAGTGTTAGTACAGTAGAAGGAATATAATAAGTAACATTTCATACAAAACTACGCAGATTTTTACTCAACCTTCAACAATTATATGCAAAACAGTAACCAGTAACATGATTTAGGCCAATTATGTAAAGGTTCATACTAGTGGATTCTTAGTGGGAATTTGACACCACTCCAGTGTTTACCCAACAAAAGGTGTTGTCAATCACCAAGAGTGGTCTTCGATTACTTTACAACCTGCATACGAAAGTGCGATAGGGATTACCATCTAGTTGTTGACAATGTAGGATAAATCAAATTGCATATGAGTTCGTTGATAACGCCATCTTCGGCAGCTTGAATCAAGTGTGTAGGGAATATAGAGAACCGGCCAGATTCTGGACTATGTAGTCACATCATCATAAAATGTTATCCCAACACTGAGGAAGAGTTCCAAATTAACACTGCGTTTATACTCTTGAGCGTAATAACTTTAATAGTTGATCGGTCCAAACAATTTTTTTTTTGCCATACTTTAATTATGAGGGCAAACAAGAGCAATCTTTTCAGAAGACATTTCTCCTATCAATTTCTTCCAAAGTGACATAAAACCAGGGGTGGCGCCAGGTTATTTTGTTGGGGGGGGGGGGGGGGGGCGAATGAGCGCGCCACGCAGGGGAGTGTCTGAGGGGGATGTGCCCCCCTCAGAAGTTGAAGATTTTTCTGAAATTGATGCATAAATGGCTCGATTGGGTGCATACTTTTGGCCAAATTAAAAGAAAACAGTCTTATAAAGTTCAACTAAACAAAAAGAACAAGAACGCAAGGGGGGGGGGGGGGGGGGGGGGGGTGTCACCATATTTTCAGAAGGGTTGTTATAGATGAATTTGTCGTTTCCATTTAACAATCAGCCATAAGGTTTAGGAGATACATGCACAAGGGATTAATTTGATTTTTTTTTCTTTAGTTGGTGAAAGGTTTTTCATCGTAAACCAATGTTTGAACTTCTGGTAATGTGAATGTCGTCTATTAATAAAATCTGATCGCCCGATTAGGCTTGCTTTTTCTCTATCTTTACTTTTTTTCCCTCTCCCCCCGCTCTCCCTTACGTCATAATTTAATTTGCTTAGTTCTCTTTCTCCTGGCCTTCCTCCTCCTCGTCCCCTTCCATTTCTTCCTTTTCTTTTCTTCACCTTCTTTTCCTTTCCTTTCCTTTTCCTCTTTCTTCTTCCCTCCCGCTTCCCTTTTTTCAAAATGATAGGGGGCGGCTGCACCCCCTGCCCCCCCCCCCCCTGTGGCGCCGCCATTGCATAAAACGAATGAGAAACTCCCAAATTAGTTTAGCTTCACCGGAACAGAACCTGTTATGTAGAGTAAGACTTTAAACAAATATCATTTGTGCTCTCTGACGTAGGTGGGACGTATTTTATTTGCACTGTATCATTCATAAGGAGTTTTGTTTTATTCTCCTCCGAACCAAACTAAATTCAATGACGTCTCCTTATCATACGCCCAACAGCTTCGATTGTACGTCGGTGAATGAAGTTATGATCGTCATCGTTTGTATACATGTTTATTCCCTACAATCATGACGTATTATGATAATGTAATGTGAGCAAAGTTCAGAACCTTTGTGAAAAATCATGAATAAATTTTGAACATGTTGAATGGCTGTCATAACAATACGTTTGACTGAAATGAGTAGAATTTAGACTCCATGAATGCACCGCTCGTATCATCAGATGAAGTAGTTTCAAAATGCTGGACTTTATGTTCTAATATGAAGTTATATTATGAAATCTATTAAATGATTCAAGACTTCGATATCTAGTAATTTTAAACATTTTTTCCAAGAAGATAACACCGTAATAAACCCCAAAATGGGGTCGATGGAAAGTTTGGAAACTCAAGTTGGATCGATTATAAATCTTATAATATGGCTTTGATTAGTATCACTAGAAAGTGTTTTAATTCCTCTTAAAGGTAAAGGCCAGTTATGGTCATGCGATTGCATTGTGAAAGAAACGTTGTGGAATCGATCAGAAAAGGTTGATCATCTAGCATCTAGCATCTGCAAGGTTCTGGAATCATCAAAATGATAAGAAATTTGGCCCATTCTTCGTAAAGTTACAAGCACTATACACAGAAAGATGTATATGGGACTTCCCTATATCTCTCACAGTCCATGAGAGAAACAAATTTACCAAATATATGAATTAGTAGGCGGTTTCCCGGCAAATTTTGTATCATCATGTATTTGTCAAAACATATTCTTTCACATGATTGGTAATGAGTGCTTCCATTTAATTTTTTAAAAATTGGGGCGTTTCCAATACTGGTCTTTACCTTTAAAGATAAAGGTGAATTCTGTTTAAAAATTAAAAAATAATTCTCACAGAATCAAACGTAATTACTTACACTGAATGTTCAAGATTACAAATAAATGTCAATTTTGGAAGAAAATGTACACTGGCTGAGTAATGAGCATAGAAAGGTTAGGAAATCAAGGTTAGTAGCCCCGACACCATTTGTGTAGTCCCATATACATCTTTCTGTGTACAGGGCTTGTTACGTCTTTACCAACCTGGGCCAAATTTATTATGATTTTGATGACTCCAGAACTTTGCACGAGTACACAATACTACATGCTACATGATCAACTTTTTCTGATCCATTCCACACCTTTTCTTTCACGATGCAATCGGGTGACCAGAACTCACCTTTATCTTTTAAATGATTCCATACTTGTTATAAGGTATGTTTGCTTGTTTGTTTGTATGTACGTTTGGTTTCCGTAGTCAATGGTGTTTTCTTGACAGGATGGCTAGAAACCAAACGTTCCTGAATTTGAAGAGAAACATAATACGTGTATTATATTACAGAGAGAGAGAGAGAGAGAGAGTGCATGTGTGAGAGATAGAGAGAGAGAGAGAGTGAATGTGTGAGAGATAGAGAGAGAGAGAGAGAGAGAGAGATGGAGAGAGAAAGAGAAAGGGAGAGAGAGAGTGTGTGTGTGTGAGAAAGAGAGAGAGACAGGGAGAGACAGAGACAGCGATAGAGGGAGAGAAGAGAGAGAGAGAGGGGGGGGGGAGAGAGAGATAGAGATTGTGTGTGTGTGAAAGAGAGAGAGAGAGACAGGGAGAGACAACTAGAGACAGCTAGAGAGGGGGAGAAAAAAAATAGAGAGAGGAAGAGATCATAAAAGAGAATGTCTCTATCATTATCATCATCATCATTTACCACTACCGTCACCATCATCACGACATCATCATCATCTCCATCCTCACCATCACCCTCGATCACCACCGTCTTCATGATGATGATGATGATGATCCACATCACTCGTATGGCGCCATTTATCTGTTTCAAACATTCAAAGGCACCCGCTCCTCCAATAGTAATGTACTACACATAGTTACTTGAGAACCAAAAAAAAAAAAAAAGGAGGGTTTTAAGGGTGACTTAAAGGTACTATGTCCCATTTGAAGGCCAAAAAAAATGAAAAAGTTAAATTCCAACTGCATTTGAAAGATAATACTAATTTAGAACTTCCCTAAAAAAGGTGGGGCTTGAAAATGTCTTCAAGTGGGAAAATAACGACTATTAGTTGTCAAATCGACTTTAGGGCTATAGAGCCCAAAAGTAATAGTCTTGATTTTCAGACAATTGTACCGAATGGTCATAGACTAGTACGTTTTATGCTGCGCAAAGATTCAATCAGTTTAATCTTGGCCATCACAAGAAGTGTGTAATTGATGTAGACAAATGCTCATGTACCCTTTACAACTCTTTTCATGTATGGCCAAAGAAGAAAAGATATAGTTCTAAACATGAACAAATGGCAGCCATTTCGAATTTAAAAGGGGTTAATTATATGCAAATTTATGCAAATTAGGAGTCAAGGAGTAGTTCTAAGCTGCTGATAATGCTATAATTATGTTCCTTGACCCCTAAACATGGATAAGAGCACTAAAATCAATTTTCTATAAGTATCAGATGAGAAATAGTTTTAAACATGCAACATGGCAGCCATTTTGACTTTTAAAAGGGTTAATTATATGCAAATTTATGCAAATTAAGAGTCTAGGAGTAATTGTAAGCTGCTTATAATCATGTTCCTTGACCCCCAAAACATTGGTAAAGACACTACGTTTAGCTTTCTATGTGTATCAGATCTAGAGATATAGGCTAAAATAGGTTTTGTGTGTCTACCAGGGTCTGACATGGCGGCCATTTTGAATTTATGCAAATTAGGCACTGATCCATCACTTCAATTTTTGTCAACTTTTAGTATGTTATTTTCATGGTTTTTCCAGATTATATGCAAGTGGAATCGTTTCTGTTGCAATTAGTTCTAGGTTGACCCTTTTTTCTTCATATTTTGACTGTACTATAATTTGAATATGAGGACACTGCTAACGTTTAAATTTCACAGATAGGACATACATGACATAATAATTCCTGCAAAGTTCTACAGAATTTGAGGGTGGCTGCAAAAGGGACATATAGTACCTTTGAAGCTTTCTAGCTTGTCGGTCTCGCGAAGAATAGGCAGGAAGGGAGTTCAAAAGGCGTGGATCACATGAATCACGACATCATCATCATCATCATCCTCATCTTCATCATCTTCATCATGATCACCACCACCACTATCACCATCATCAAAACTTCATTTGCCATCACTAATAACTTGTGTCTCAACATTTTGCCTCATCAGGATTATGACTCTTATAGAGCTAGCTGAAAAGGATCGTAACAAGAGAATATCTGCTTACATATTAAACAGAGATTTGTCACAGTTTCTATATGCTTTAACGTATTCCTTAACTTGGAAAAGAAAAGGAGACAAATTCTTCTTCTAGCTGTTGTTGAAGTTGGAAGCGAACAGCTGATAACATCTATATTTAGCATTACGTCATAAACTCCATGGAGCGGCACGAACGCCTAGTTTCCTGCATGCATAGCTAGCGCATTCACAGTGCACGTACGACAGCGCTAAACGTCATTCGGATTCGGTGGCTCTTTGTGTGCGGTACGCTGTGTTGGTACGTGGAAGAAATAACAGGACTAACTGCTTAAAGTTTGCTAACTTATCGAAATTCAGAGCTTTCCACAATGGCAGGGACTAATGGAGGAATAGCCAAATGTGGCTTCATTTTCCTGGATACACTGGCGATAGCACTAGGTGAGAAAAGAGCAAAATAGTTGTTAGATTTGTTTCAAGTTGAGGCACCGAGAATTGACGTGCAGGTTACCCATGCCCAGCCCCAGGGTCATACCAGAGCGGCCGCTGAATGCAGCTGTTGTAACCGTGTGATGGTGTGCAGTGCAGTGCCGGTGGAAATGTAGACTGATTTTAATTGCTACCCAAATATGCATGATGACTATTTTATGGGCCATTATGAGTCAGGGTGTGTTATATGATACATGTGAAAGGATGTTGCCGAATACTTATTAAATCCTGATGCTTTGAAATTATTGTCTGCCTCATTGAACCTGTCTGATCCTGAATGACATAGATATTGTTGGACAGGCACTTCTTGGTGGGAGGGAGGGAGGTGAGGGGGGCCGCGGGGGGGGGGGGGGGGGGGGGAGGGGGGGGAGGGGGGGGGGGTTGGTGATGCAAACATTCCTCCCTATTTTCTTTTATTCTCTTGTAGTTATAGGCAGATTTAGATGAATGTAAACTGATTAAAATACCATTTATTGTTATTAATTATAATTGTAAATTATTATTTATATGGTTATCATTGCTGTTGCTGTTGTTGTTGTTGTTGTTAGTAGTAGTAGTAGTAGTAGTACATGTAGTAGTAGTACAAATGTATTAGTAGTAGTAATAGTAGTAGGAGTAGTGGACAAAGTAGTAGCATCACAATCAGTATTGATGTTATTGTTGATTTCACCAATTTATCATTAAAAGGGGTACAAATGTGGTTAAAGTAATTAAAAGGATTCAATACTATCCAAGTGTTCCTTGTTACACTTAAATACCAATGAAGTAAAAAGAGGGATAGACTGGGATTAGGTTGGTTAGATTGGTTAGGAACGTTTGCTGCAATCAGCCCTCACATTGCAAATTAACTGGCTGTCAAGCCAAAATATCATGCATCCTGTAAAAACCTCCCCAAACTCCTTGTTGGCCAGTCCAGTGGGGCCAGCCCTGAGTCAAACTATTTGTAGTAATGTTTTACAATCTCAATGATAAATGTATACGTAGTAATAACGTTTTATTTACCCAGGGTAGCCACTTCAGTTATGAAACTGTTCTTCCAGCGGGCCCTGCATAACATAATATGTTATTACTACCCTTCTCCAATCTAATATGCTGAGCGCCTAGCTACAGTAGAAGGCAGAAGGTCCCATTGTTATAAGTCTTTGGTATGACTCGGCCGGGGTTCGAACCCACGACCTCCCATTCATGAAGTGGGCGCTCTATCCACTGAGCCATCATGTCCAGCTACAGTACGCTGTAGGAAAACTAGGAATACAATGAATGACAATAGAAATATGAAATGATGAAAATGGATAGGAATGAATGCACTGCTTTATAATACATGTAGGTACATGTAATACAATGTACATGTACACTGTACTCCTAAACAGGTTAGGTGATGACTAATGAATAAAGGTTATTTATTTATCATAGGAATGATTTCATTACAGTCTGTCGTCATGGAGAAGTGTTACTTACAGTACTAGAGAATAATGAATAACTGTGAATGAGTGTACTGCATATATTGACTGTGCGAGACTGAGATGCAAGATTAATCAAAAAGTTGAGTGAATGATGGGTTTGCTATTTCGCCCTCACCCCTATACACATATTCTTCCTGATTACCAGAGTACCAAGGCATACATGTACGTAACTCAACATACAACAATGAATGCCTGGCAAAATGTGTGCCGGCTCCACACAAATTTTAGACAAATTTGTCAACATTTTAATTTAAAAAATTCAGATTTATCACTTCATAAATTTGACTGTGTAGTGGCTGAAATAAGTTGTCACTGTTGAGTGTTGAGTCCACTAGATGAAGTTACAGAAGTGTCAAACATAGGAAAAAAGGGGATTTCTAGAAAGGTACATCCAGTACATCCATTCACAGTCATACCCTGCAGTCAGACACACAATGAAATTTACTGGACACACATTGCAATGTACATAATTTGCAATATGTCTTTGTTGGTTTTTCAGTGACTAGCCAGCGGCATTGTTGGTGGTGATGGGTCTGGGAGTCTGGGACAAAGTCAAATATTTTCTTTTCATATTGGACTTGGTTTTAGTATACACACCCTGTAGAAGACCGATAGGGGTTAGGGGTTGGGGGTGGGGGGGGGGGGGGGGGTTGGGGGAGGGTGTCCCACACTTATCAACTTGATCAAGTCATCTATAATCATAAGGTCTTCTCATTTTTACAAGAGTATACTGTACACTGTACACTGTATGAGCACATGCAAATATTTGATTTTAAGAATGGTAATTGTTACTTCGTTTTTAGAGACCATGTGTTATTAGAACTTGACTATGGTGGGGACATTATTTCTATCTCCATACATATAATCAGCATTTGCAAACCATCATGGCCATTAGATTTAAGATGTTTAATTATAAATTTGAATCAACTGATATTTTTGTTTTACCGGTATCAAATTGAACATATCGGGTCATTTGGCAGTGTGATTAAAAGAAGAATGCAAGATATATAAACAACGTACACAGATATAGAAATTATATATGATTCAGACGTTTTCTTTAAATAATGATATTCATTTGCATTGTTAAAATCGATTTTATTAGTATGATACTTGTACATGTAGGTTGTGTACATGTACAGGTACATGTATGTAGCTTTACATTTAGGACCCTTGTGTTATATTAGTAATATACATGTACATATATATCAGAAAGTCTAAATATGATAGATCTAAATACCTCCCCCTTACTTTGTGGATAAATACAAATTATTAAATCCAATCTGACTCACCAATGCTACTTTGATTAATTACAGATTCTATTACCTTAATTATAAAATTACAATCAGTGAGACAAAAGCTCACTTTATTATAAACGCCCATTTTGCTTGATCAGTGGAAATTGAATAAACAAATTAATTCATGACACACTGCTGCTGAATGACATGGTGTCTGAGTCTCGCTATAAATAATCAACTAGTGATTTGGCTGATCCTAGTGGAGGAGATAGTACTTTTACTGGGAGATGATAGTGCATGTTATGATGACTCATTTTGCAGGGATAATTGGCTATTCCCATCGTACTGGTGGGCTTATCTTCTTTGTCTGGGGTAATTGGGATCAGGAGTCCTTATTTTGTCAATTTTTGTGTCTCAAAATATAGTAATATACATACAAAATGTACATGCACAGTACATGTACCCTTTCAGACCAGCATGTCATACAATGTAGAACTGAGCCCTAATTTTTCCCGCTTAGATTAAAAAAAATTACATGTATTTTTGTATTCAAGTGCTTAATACCTTTATTATACCTGTAGGCTGATTGAAAAAATATTTTACTGATTAAAATGAATTATTCTCTACTCCCCATTCAGCTGAATGCATACAACTCTCTCTTGCTTGAAACTTGAAAATAAACCCTTTCATTCACCAGTCATGGATAACAATTGGTTTTCTTGCCTCATTTGATAGTAATAATGTTGTCTTCTTTTTTAACGGTCATATCCACCTACCATGGAAATATAAATCACATTTCCAGTGATAATGCATCTAGAGCTCTCTTACTTGAAGCTGCTGCTATTTTCATGAAAGTCAGAATAACAAATTTAGTTTTTTTTTTTTTGAACATTGAACATTATTTTGTGGAAAGATGTTCTAGAGTCTGAATCCATTTTCTATATTGAATCAAAATGTGCCTTTAGCATACTGTGAAAAACAAGCAGTGAGAGCGCAAATATTTTCTAACTTGACACAGCATCGAGAATGAACTGAACTGCCATCTGATATTGATGGAGGGAATACATACCTGTATGGCTGGGTTAATTATTTCTTGGACTTTGAACCTGAGAAAATTAAGAGGAGATGGGGCTAAAATTTTACAGGATGCTTAAAGGTATTACAAAGTTTTGGGAAATTGTGAAAAATGGGTGGATAGTGATTCTTTACAATTTTAATATATTTGGATGACCCTGTGGATGTATTAAAAACACCAGAAATGTTAGCCCCTAAAACACTACTGCTTTCGAGAAAAATTGAATATAAAGATTTACCGGTGCTCCCGGTAAATTTTGATAAATTTCAAATAGCTCCTACGGCCGTACAATGGTAGCTGCGACCATGAAATTCTCAGAGTTTGTAGTTGTGGTATATAATTTCCGAACGAGAATAGCTAATCAGTCAATTTTAGTCATTAAACATTTTTGTATAGCTTATTAATATCTTGACCTTGAGAGGGAGCTATTCAACATAAAGTGTTTATTATTTAGAATTTCATAACTTTAGAGTCGATTTCGACCGCGACAACGATCACTGAATATTGTAGGATCGTATATGCTTCCACTATGTTCATTTGAACCAAATTCATGACCCCGTACCAAAACTTTGTATTACCTTTAAAGTAAATGCTTCTTAGCAAGCAGCATCTGCTCAGCAAAGTACGATGGGGGTATGCCTCTCCTTAAAGGTAAAGATCAGTTTTGGAAACGCCCCCCTCTCAAAAAATGAAATGGAAGCTCCTATTACCAATCATGTGAAAGAATTTTGACTGATACATGTACATGTACATGTACGTGATGATACAAATTTTGCCGAGAAACCGCCTACCAATTGATATATTTGGTAAATCATCTATTTCGACCTGATAGATATCACGCACGTGTCGCGTAGCTCTATATACATCTTTCTGTGTTCAGTGCTTGTAACTTTACCAAGACTGGCCTAATTTCTTATCATTTTGATGATCCCAGAACCTTGCAGTACACACCAATACGCTAGATGATCAACCTTTTCTGATCGATTCCATAACGTTACTTTCACAATGCAATCGTATGACCATTACTGGTCTTTATCTTTAAGAATGATCTTGACCCTAGGCTATGCATTGTCATTGAGTGGAAGGGCGGAGCTAGCCTGGTATTATTATGAAATGGACCTGGGGCAATGAGATTTTGGTTTGATTCAATCTGATTGCACTGGAGGAGGGTCGCTAACTCATGCTAATATAATTGGACTATTAGGCAAAATGGATTTATTTTGTAGAAAATCTATTTTAGTAGTTCTCATGCATGCAGTTGTAAGGAGAAGTTGTCCAATTGATTGAATCTTAAACTTTAAACCAAGTACCCAACTCTGTTTTTCATGGCACCACTATGCAATCATTCATTGCCCATATAATATTTGGAGGGAATTGACGACAAACCCTACATACTGAAATGGAATTCACTCCTGGAAAAGGAGAATTGCAGATAAATGCACTCTTGAATTAATGACAAGAACAGGTACTTTATAGAGTGATTGATGCTAGATGGGAAATGTCAAGACACAAGAGGGAAGAGCTTCAAATGATTATGTGACGTATACATGTGTGTATCCCTGCTGAAAATTTTCCCTGAAAAGCATGATTCTTTAAAACATATTACAGCTTAAAAATGAGGGCCGGTTTTTATGCCACTTGTTTGTGTAGTCCCATGTACATGTATGTACATGTATGTACATGTATGTACATCTTTCTGCTTGTTACTTTACACAGACTGGGCCAAATTGATGATTCCAGAACCTTGCAGTACACACCAATACTTACAATGTATATGCTAGATGATCAACCTTTTCTGATCGATTCCACAAGGTCTCTTTCACAATGCAAGAACTCAACTTCATCTTTAAACAGGGGGCATTGAGAGACACTTACAATTTCAATACAGAACTCCCTATACAAATTTGGTATGGATTGTTGCCAACCTCATCTTTTGATGAAATGTAGCCTGGAGCGAGAGAGCAAGTGTCCTTGGAGCAAATGTCGCATCACTGTCATTATGCCTTGTGTTAGGAATCCTAATGGTATAGGTCTACCATCTGTCTAATGAAGACATTGATGATGATGATGATGATGATGGGGTAATGTGCTCTTAAAGGTAAAGACCAGTATTGGCAACGCCCCAATTTCAAAAAATGAAATGGAAGCTCTCATTACCAATCATGTGAAAGAATATGTTTTGACTAATACATGATGATAAAAAATTTGCCGGGAAACCGCCTACTAATTCATATATTTGGTAAATTTATTTCTCTCATGGTCTGGTGAGAGAGATAGGGTAGTCCCATATACATCTTTCTGTGTATAGTGCTTGTAACTTTACGAAGAATGGGCCAAATTTCTTATCATTTTGATGATTCCAGAACCTTGCAGATGCTAGATGCTAGATGATCGACCTTTTCTGATCGATTCCACAACGTTTCTTTCACAATGCAATCGCATGACCATTACTGGTCTTTACCTTTAATGCCTACTCACTCCTGCAACTTTCAAGGCTACAGTTGTATTTGTTTTGCATCGTTGAGAGTACCTCTCATCGCCATGGAAACCACGATGTCATAGGCATTTATACAAACAAATACTCATTATGAGATAAGTCACAAAGAATACAAAATGTTCTCATAACATGCTACACAAACTGTATGTAAATGATGCACTTTGCTTAGAATGTTTCAAGTCATACATTTTTTCCCCTTTACCGGTAATTTGTAAAAATTCAACCAAAGAAAACATCTTAAAGACTGTCTGCACTAGTTTAGCTAGGGTGGAGTAGACCTCCCTGCAAGGTCAGTGGCAGGTAGTTATCTCATCAAATCAGCTCTCAATTAACATAAGAAAAAGAGGATCATGGGGACCAATTCTGATTAGGCATTGTTAGCTAAGAGGGCGCAAGTAGCTTCACTGTAGAAGTAGTACAGTGGGGCTTTAAAGAAATGATAATCCATTCCACATTTGAACACAAATGTATGGATCTCTGAACATGTAGCATGAAGGATTATCTCATAATGAGTATTTGTTTATTATCTGTATAAAATTATATACACTTAAAATATTGTATCTGTATCAAACCATATTATGTTCATGAAAATGTATAATGAAAAGAAAAAAAAGATGCAGAAACCAATAAATCAAATCAAATCAAATCAAATCAAATCATGGTTTCCATGGCTATGAGGGGTGCTCATGATGCAAAACAAATACCAATTCTTTTGAGATATAATGAAGACAAGAGAAGCCTCCCTCATTGAGTATTTTGGGATGAAATGATACATTGCCCTTCTTTTTTTTTTCAATTACGAAATGTGTGCACGCCATGCACAGGATGAGGATATAACAGGGTCCTGGGGATCAGCTAATGAGGCTCTGAGGTCTTTATGGACACTCTTGAAACAACAGCAATAACGCCACAGTTATGACTGATTGGTCAATTTTCTGCATGGCTAACACTCACAAGATAATTGACACTTTGATGAGTCACTGGAAATGCCCTATTGTCACATGTAAATAAAAATAGAAATAGAAATAGTACAGCCTCATACTTGGCTGTGTGTACTTTTATGAGAGGTGAAATCCTTTGTGTTTGCTAAATCATGGAGCTATTTTTATTACTCCATGCTGGAAAAAACTACTAGTTTATTAAAGCTGAAGGTGTGTGTTGTGTTGTTTTTATGATCTACAATGTACATGTAACCTTTGAAAGTCAGATATTGCATGCTTTCATCTGTAACTCCCATAGGGTTAAAATCTATAGGGACCACCAAGTTCCAGTATGCAGTGTGATATTAATTGGTTCTGCAATTCCAGATTCCCTTGAAATTAAAGCAATAATCAAAATTTATCTTATTACATTTTATTAAATGGTTGCACAATCTCATTTTAATAGTTGACCATCAGTTCGATTCAATTTGATATGCATCTCCAGTTTATGAATGCAAATTTTCTTTTGTTTGCCTTCATCATAAAGATATTGAATTAAATTCAATGATACAAGGACAGGCTAAAACAAAACAATTAATACAAATAAATAAAATGGCACAAAAGTGTTAGGAACATGAATTTTTCTATTACATTTATAGAGTGTTAAATAAAACCTATTCTCACAACTGTACACTGTATGGCCTCCTGTACCATTGATGCATGTAGCAAGGCACCATAGGTTGTTGTCCTGATGTACCTACTCCACTCTTTCAAGTATAATGCTGATGGTATAATCCAATTGTAAGTGAGGATGCACATGCTCTTAACAAGATTACACCCAAGAGGAGGTGTTCAAATTTCAGTAAGGGACCTTTACGAGGCTTTCAACCACCGCATCAATCCATTGTGGAATGATCACAAACCTTGCTTTGAGGTCATTCAACATTTTATATGAGTTTTTTTTTTTAAAGGACTCTGTCTTTGTCTTGTAAGAATTGTAACCTGGAAAAGAAAGAAATATATTTTAATGAAGTATTTACATTTACTTGTTAATGTAGGATTTTGAAAGTGGTTTTTGGGACAAAGAATCAATAGAAATAAGAAAATAAATGAACAAAACAAACAAACAAATGAACAGAACCCCCCCCCCCCCCCCCCCAAAAAAAAAAAAAAAAAAAAAAAAAAATCAAACACAGATCAATTTCAACATTGTTTTTAGTGGACATTCATTTTCCATGGGGTGGGGTGGGGAGTGGGGATAAAAATAAACAAAAAGATCTTTACACAAAGTATGACACATGTGATACTAATTACAAAGTATAGTTTACATTACATCCCAGAATATAGAAATATGAATGTTATTTTACACTGTATATTTCGTTACTGTATCCTTATCTGACCAAGATGTGAAAACACTCCAAGTTTAATATATGCAGCTGAAATTACATCATAACAAAATTAACTCTCATGTATTTAAAGTATGCCCTGTGGAAAGTAACAGTTATGCCATACTTTTCCTCTTATCAAGAGAAGTGGTAACAAATATTTGGATCAAGCTTTCATATCTGAAAAATACAACATCTCCATCTATACTTCTAAGGCCCGGATGGTTTTTACTTTCAAGAAGAAAAAAACAATTACAATAGTAAACAGTTTGGAATGACTGAGTATTAATAATTTACTTTTACTAAAATGGTTTTAAACAATGTATGGTTAAATGGAGACTACATGTACATGTATAAATAAGTTGTACAAGTAGATAGGCGAAGATTATGTTCAATAGAAATGTGGTTCTCTGAAGATGTACATGTTGCCATCTTATGTATGCTGCAAGGGCTTTTTTATTTGTAAAAAGTCAAGTATTAATCAGTTATTTAAGAATTTTTTTGAGTATGTATAGTCTCAGTATTCAACAAAGTAAAAACTTTCTTTAACTTGTATTATTGTTGAAGAATCCCTCATCTTTTTTCTACATCATGTAATTGCAGAAAGGAACTTCAACTTCTTTAGAAAACTGGGCTATCTACATGTATCTCTTACTAATATGCAGAACAGAACATGATATTGATATTGCTTGCGCCAAGTAAATTTTGGAAATTATATTGGAAATGTGATTCCCTCAAGGAAGGAAAAGTCTTTCCTTCTTGCTCCCGTTTATGACGTACATGTATGATTAGGTTCTCCAATTGGGCCGATCAGAACATGGTTACCCCAGAGGGCTGAAGTTAATGAACAGAATGTTCCACTCCATTACATCCAATCGTACCATCTAATAGCATTACATGTACAGTATAGTGAACAGTTTTTGTAAAAATTAAAGGGGTCATTGTTGAATTTGTTAAATTTGTAATACTTTATCCATCAACAATAAATTTCTTGCATTATGATAGATTGAATCTTTAAAATTTGAATATTTCTGAATGCCTGTTTACAATTTTTAGAATAGATTCTACTATATGTGGATAAAACTCAATTGGGAATGAATAGAGGAGACCATCATATTTAAATTGGAAATGCCAGACTAATAACCCATACTACAATGTAATATTGTCATCATGAAGGACACAAATTATCAATTTTGTGTCATATCCAGAAAGAAGAAGAAAACATTTTCACCAACCCTGTGACCTTGATCACCACTGACTCTTCCCTTTAAGCATCAAGAAATCACTTTGACATATATCTTTCATTAAGAAAATAATTCAACTTCCATTCCCCTGCCACCCAGAATACTCTTCAAATATTCACCCCCTCGACAGACGGGAAAGGGTAAATATTAGAAAATGGCTAAATATAGTCCATAATTTAATCATAGCAATTCATGAGTCAGATCTATATGGTCGGAAATCTACACCAAGCAGAAAGGGATTATCCATCGATCAGGGATTGCGAGTTTCACACCTCGCTACCCCTTTTATACAAAAAATATTAAAATATTTATTTGCATGAAAAAAAAAGTGATATGAGGTGATTCTGTGTGGTGTGTCCCCTACCACAAATGTCTTTGATTTCACTTATTTCATTTAAAAATGAGGAATCTCTCGATATTACCAATGACTAATAGTTCTTTCTTATATCACATTAGTCATTGTCACAGAAAGAGTGTTTTCTTTCATGAATGGATGAAAGATATGGATGAATGTCGTCATGTCATGTCACATGAGTGACATGACACATATTCACCCTTTGGATGTAGAGATGGCATGATTTTTTTTGGTTTAATAATCCACAGTGACATGAACAGTTGTCATGTTTGTTTGAAGTTGAAATGATCTGATGACAGTTATTTTTGGCTTTTGGCTTTTGCTTGTTTTTCTTTAAAATTAATATACTGTAGGCTTACAAATATAACTTGATTTGAGCATGGCTGTAAAGCTGTTTTTCTTTCTAAAATGTCCTGTCATATATACTCTTAGTTCTAATTACCAGTACTTCTCAGAAGACCTTCAAAAAGATGCAAAGCTTCAGTAGTCTTCTAAAATGCAGCTCGATTCATTTCAAGTCCGGTTTAAAATTTGAGTGTGATTTGGAATCAATATTACTAGGGCAATGCCTAATATTCCAAATATTTGCCTTAAGACCCGTAAAAGTGCATTCAGCAAATGGGTTAGGGATCGTTGAGTGAGTTCAGGTGATCGCTTGGGAGAAAGAAAGAGGATCAAATGTAAATGCCTTGTTCACACATAACTGGTGATTCAACATTTTCGCTAAAGATACAGAACCTGAGTGAGGAGTTAAAGATCGCATAGATGTAGATTCTCCATGACGTATTGTAGCGTTGTGGATCCTCAAAAGATTAAAATTCTCTCCTGGTTGTGCATGTACACAAACCTTGCTATAGTAATGTCCATAGGATTTTAAACTGCATTTTGAAAAATGGTGCTACAATCTAAAGTGCACGTGTAGTTTCCATCTTTATATTTATCATTTTTATGACACAAAGATCACAAAGTAATTGTTGGGACCTTTGTATCTTTTCTCTGGCTTCTATTTTTATTTACAAGTAAGGTGGTTTTATTTTGGTTTTTATGGGTCCATGTACATGTAGTTCACTGCATCATGTGTGGACAGGACCTAATTAGGTATGTTTTCATCAGCTCAAGATTGCAGAATAGCGTGCTATTTTCGATTTGGGAAATAGTCCAAAGTTACAAATCGCATCTTCTCAGCGTTTGCGCATACTGCAAGTCTTCGGGCTGGTGAAGACGCACAGGACAAATACCGGGATATTTTGTAAACTAGCCCAAGATATCTTTGGATTATTATTTTGACCAAATATCCCGCTAATTGCAACTGCGGGATAATTTGTGATCAGGATAGTTAAAATAGCTGGTTATTTAGCAATCTCGAGCTGATGAGGACATGCCTATGGTGATTTGATTGCAATGAGGATTTTAGGGTATTTGATGATGAGATTAAATCAGCTCCCAGGTGTACCAGTGAGTCAAGTGTGATGAATGGTGGCCTGAGACGTTCTGGGTGAGGACTCTGAGGAGGTAGGATCTTCAGAGGAGGATCTTTGAATTTGGGATGGACAAAGGATGGAGGCAATGGAGAGGGAGGGAAGGAGGGAGGGAGGGAGGGAGGGAGGGAGGGAGGGAGGGAGGAGGGAGGGAGGGAGGGAGGGAGGGAAGGAAGGAGGAGGGAGGGAGGGAGGGAAGGAGGAGGGAGGGAGGGAGGGAAGGAGGAGGGACAGAGGGAGAAGAAGAAGAAGAAGAAAATGGTGGGGAGAGAAAGGGTGAGGGAGGGAGAGAGAAAAAAAAGAGAGAAAAAGAGAGAGAAAAAAGAGAGAGAGAGAGAGAGAGAGAGAGAGAGAGAGAGAGAGAGAGAGAGAGAGAGGATGGGGGAAGGGGGCAGGGAAATCAATAGAGATGGGAGGTGGGAAAGAGAAAGAAGAATGAGCATGAAAGTGCCAGAGAAAGGAGTGGTCAAATTAAGACAAAAAGATAGGAATGTGATAAAGAAATATAGAGTAGAAAGGGAGGAAGAGTTAGAATTTTTCTTTCCCTTCGTATGAAACATGTATGAATAAACCTACTTTCAGAAAAAAGAGAAAAGATCTGAAAGATGTAAATGATGTACATTAAGGCCAGAGTTTTCCACAGTGTATTCTTTGATTATTCAGCAATTTTGCTTTTGCGATCAAATTATGATACTGATTGAGAGAAGTAGATATTTATTTACAATTTTTCTCCAATATTGACTCTCGCGTGCATTTCATTTATTTTCTCTTCCATCTTGTTTTCTTTTTTTCAGTGGTCCTTCCAGCGCTGCTGTTCCGTCTTCCTGGCTTTGATCTGCCAGTGTTTCAGCGAGGTTTCTTCTGCAGCGATGAGACGATATCTTACCCTTACAAAGACTCTACAGTCCCATCCACTGTTCTTTATGCAGTGGGAATCGGTCTCTATCTTGTTATTGTAAGTATAGAATGCACTGTAATTGATGCTACTTTGCCCAGAGCATTATTCATTACAAGACATATGATGGATTTTGTGCTCAAATACCCCATGCAATTTGGATCAGATGACGGATTGTTTGGTAAAGTGTAGGGTTTTTGTGATATTAAAGAAATTCTAGATGTAATGTAGAGAGCTTACCCTCAGGTTATGATATCCAAAGTTGGGTACAGCTTCATGGATGTTCAGGACAGAAGGAAACACTAAACATTTCAGTAACAATTTTGGAATTACATTTTCCCCCAAAATTGTCAAATACATATGATTTTTTTTTAGTATAGGTAATTCATTAACACCTATTTATCTGTTCAATGCAGTGCCTGAGATATCAAGCCAGGTGATTGGAAAATGCCTCTTAGAACTAAAAATCAAACAAAGAAATGCAGTTCCCATTATTAAACTACTGGGCCAGTAGTCCTTGTCTTTGAAAATGTGTCCTTGATATATTTTTCATTGCTTTTTAATAAAGTTTCATTAAATTTTACTGTCAGTTATAAACTCATTTGATTTATTCAACCTGTTTTTTATCTTCTAAATGGAATCTATAAAGTGGAACCATAATTTACTGATAATACAAATTATCAAGAACTCTATTAAAAGAACCGGGATGACTTTGTTCAAACAGGTTGCAAATTGGAAATGACACTCAATCAATAATAATCTATTACAGATATGAAACTTACGAGGATGTGTGGTATATCCTGCCCTCCAGCCCCTTCCTGGTTGATGTCATCCTGTAATATACCTCAAAATAATGTTATTAACATGATAATCTTTGTTGACATCATCAATTGTGCAGCTTTCAGTATGACTAATGACTTTCAATGTACCTGTCTAGTTCATCTAAAGGTTGTCAGTACTACCAAATTTCAATCAAGCTTCTTGCTCATTTGTTGCAAACTTCAATTAGAAATGAAGGAGTACTGACATCAGGATGCAGTAATGATGAATGTTTCTGTCCATTTAAAGAGGTTGTTTTGCCCTTTAGTTATGAACCAAAAGCTACAGAGAAGTACTAAATGTGCTGGCACAAAATATTTTTGTTTACCCTACGGAACAGTCACACTTCGCACAATCAATTGTAGTGAGTTCCCTATAGTTTACAGTCCTGACTCCTAAAAACTTATTTTGCTGCAAGAAAGACTTGGTGAATAAAAAGATATAAGATTAATCTCGATTTAAAGGAGGAAGGGAAATGGAAAGAAAAGGGAAGAGAAGATAAAGAGGGGACAAAGAAATAAAGAAAGAAACAGAATTAGAAAGTGAATCGTCATTATGCAAGTGCTTGACCTCTCCCATGGAGCCATGGGCTAAATATTTCGTCAAGTGATTCTTGTAAGTAGATAAGTCTGCAGGGCATCCTTGTTTGTGTGTGTTCATGAATGCACATTAGCACTTACTTCTTTACCTCTCTCTCTCTAACTTTGTCCCTAAGTCTAACTCACTCACTTCTTCTCAGTCCTTGGCATAGTTAATAAGTTCTTGAGATGAGGGGACAAGTGTCGGTCAGTGATGACTCATTTCTGCTACTCCACCTTTCCTGAACTTTCTTTCTACCAAGTTTCTGAACGTACTGTCCAGAAATTTTTATGAATTGAAGCACATCTCATTTCGAAAGTCCTGTTCCAATGCAGCCTTTAAAGCCCCACTGTACTACTTGTAGCTACTTGCTCCCTCTATATAGAAAACTTCCCCAATCGGTGCCTGTTAGTCCCCCATGATCCTCTATTATTTGAGAGCTGAGTTGATGAGATAGCCTCCTGTCAGTGACCTCACTGGGTGGTCTAATCCCTTCTGGCCAAACTAGTGCAGATAAGCTTTAAGTATGGTCTGTTTGAAGCCAGAATGACTTAACATTGAGTTCACGCCCTTCTGGCTTTAAACAATTGATATCATATATTACATTACAAGAACATGAGCTGTTCAGCCTTCGGCGATTGTCATTGGAAAAGTACACGTCAGGGCCGCGTATTATAAATCTTAAGTTTGATCCATACACGATGAGGCATGGACTCACGCTAAACATTAACCTTGCGATTAATCAAAAGGCTTTATAATACATGGCCCTGGTCATAGCCAAAGGGCGTACTTGATACATGTATGCCTTAATACCGTCTGGCTCTCAACAAACAATTATTATCTAAGGTAGATGTTGAGATAGCAAGTAAAGACAGTTCAAACTCTTCTCTTGGATTAGGCAATTACAAGTATTCAGATAGCACTTTTCCATTCTGTATGATGTGTTAAGAGCTACATCATAAAAGTAACATGAAGATAAACATGCTGATGTAGATAATATCAGGTCAAATTGTCATTCATAATAACAGTTTGGTGGAAGCATTGGTGGTGAAATAGTGCTACTGGGTTAAAGTATTCGTCCTAAATCCCCTAGGCCTTGTATCAAGGTTATTTTATCGAAGATGTTTTCTCTTCCTTTGCCTCCTGTAGATGGTCACAACTGAAATTGTCATCTTCGCCTACCGCAAGCGCCAGGACCTTGACTACCTGTCTCCAGACACCTACAACCGATGCTGCGGTGGCGTCGTCATCCCGCCCCTCCTCTACCAGATCGTCCGTTACACTGCAGTCTTCTTCTTTGGCCTCCTGGTCACCATGACGACCTTTGACATCTCAAAGAACGTGGTCGGTCGCCTGCGACCTCACTTCCTGGATATCTGCCGGCCGGACTTTGACAACCTGACGTGTTCTGAGGGAGCGCATCAAATGTACATCACTGATGATGTGTGCATGCCGGAGGACCCAAAGAGGATGCTAGAAGCAAGGTGAGACGGTCATCATTCTTGACCGGAAATATGAAATATGTTCGGACGCTCATTTTATTTTAGCGATTATCCCGGTATAACCGGCTGGCAGTAAGCCTAATTTACCGTTACCTTAGACTGCCAATCAGCGTTCATTATATTCGCGCCTTGTTCCTTTTAGTTTCTGTTTATATTGATCAATTTCGGCTTTCTGTTTCATTCAGTCGAAAAGCTTTAGTATGGCGCTTTTCAACGCTATTCTCTGATTTTGTAGTACCAATCATCTTTTCAAATATGGTTTTGCCGCATCCAACGGATGGTTTCTGTCCAAACCAATAGATCTGACCAAAGCAATATTGCAGTTAGAAAGCACACGTATTGAAATATTTGTTTACCCTTGTCTGGGAGGATTTGTTTCTTGTGTATTTTTTCCAGAATTCACCTACGCTTGGTATTAGCACGGCGGAAGCACTGGCAGTAACCATGCAGATGACTGTCATAGTCTTAGTGTTTCAGTGTGGATAAGTCGTAACAACAGGAGTATCGTTAGACCATTTTAATTTGCGGACAAGAATTGTCAGATCACATATTATGGCAGGAATAAAAAATGTGGGTTCTCTGATTTTCATACATTTCTACTGTCAGTATTTCTATAGACTAAATATCAAGACTTGCGATTCCCTACTTCTCATTCATTCTGTTAGTGATTAATGTTTTTTATTTTTTCACAACTCCCTGTTTCAGACGTTCCTTCCCATCAGGCCATGCAGCCCTTGCGGTATACACCATGCTCTTTGTAGTGGTAAGTATGAAGCAGACCTGAATGAATGTGAATCCTTTGGATTGACTTAAACCAAATAAAATTCATTTTTATAAACTTGAGGGTCCATTCTTACTGTACCATCTATGTTTTACATGCTTTCTTCTGGTCTAAAGCTGTCAACAGAATGCACCAGTGGTTATTGGACATAATACCTTCCATTTGCACATTTACACTATTCCATGTACATACATGTACATGTACAAGCTTACACTTTGAATATCATGTAGCAAACCTCTGTTTCAAATCAGTTCTCACTTTTGCGATAGGACATGGCTCGTCTTAATTGTGCTTCCCGATATTGAATAAAGTTACTGGATTATTTCCATGTTTCTGTTTTATTTCTAGTCCAAGGGGCTTTTTCCCCCCTAATAACTTGAATCGTTATTGGCACAATAAATGATTCCTGTTCCCATCTTAGTAAACAAGTCTGTGACTCACTCTGGAAGCCTTGAGCAAGTCATCCCCCCTCCTCATAATTTGCAAAGTCTTCTATTTATCCCAGACATGGACCAATCGTTATTGTGTGCCAAGTCATGAAACAGTGTCAGGATTCATTAGGCTATCAGGGTCTCCTTGTTACCTTCCGTTTTCCGTTGTCTTACCCGTTTTTGTTTGTTTTGAGGTGTCCTTAGTTGAGGAAAGCTGGATTAGAATACCTTGAGCTTAATTATTAGAGGAACTGATGGTCCTGACATGTACGCATGAATGTTTGCCTAGAGAACATGGCTTTGAATGGGAGCCTAGTAAGGCTAAACACAAGAGGAAGATGAAGAGTAATTGTATATGATGTTACTCTTTCCTGTCATCTGTGAGTCATTTCACCAGACACTAATTGAAAGAAATTCTTGAAAAGAAGTAAGTCACAATCCTAGTCTTTTCTGTTGCTACTGAACACACATCCTAAGATGTAGCCTATCAGAAAGTTGATTAAGAATTTCACCCCCAAAAAATGGAATGACTATAAATAGAATTTATTTTTAGCCCAAAGGACAGTTAATGGTGATTCCACAGGTTATCAAAAACCTAGCATTTATATTTTAGCATGATTTAGCTCTGTATTTACTATGGATCAAAACATTAGACTGCCACATTGTATGGAGTGTGATACCATTGTGTACTGATAGTTGACTTTGGCAATCCAATGTTGTTCCATTGGTTGCTGAAAGCCAGTAAAGAGTTAGTGGTGCAATGGATTTAGTTTCGAGTAGAGGTACATGCATCTATTTGTTTGTGTATAGCCCCATGCAACTAATGGTATTACTATACATTCTTCTTGCCTTTGTGTTGTAATTGGATTTTAGAATTCACAATAATTTTTGAAGAAAGAAATAAAGTAATAAATAACAACCATACAGGACCATAATTATTTTTAAAGTAAAAACAACTCCTCCGCAAAATCCAGGAAGGACATTTAAACAATGAAATCTGTAGATTGTAATACCGAAGGGTCTTTTTCCCTCCATTTTTATTCCACTGTTGACAAAATAAGTGTATTTAATGAACTCATCGACCATGGCAGTCAATCTAGTGGCCTAATTTCAGTTGCTTTTCACCCTGAACTGATTGTAATGGATTGACCGTTCATTGAGTAATATCTGGGAAACTCATTAAGATACTTCAGTTATAATGGAAGGAGATTGTGTATTACTATATGTGAGTTGGATATTCATTTAGGCTTGGATGTGGGCAATCAACCAATCTTTCTTTACATATTGCAGTATCACGCACAAAGATGCTATGATTGATTTAATAATCTGTTCATTTGTAAGTTTTATTTTTGTGGATGCCTTTCTCAAAGTTTCAGCAAACTGTTCCAGCTAAGCTACATGTAGAGTCATACTGGTAGTCATTTTAAAAAAAGGTTTAAAAAAAGTATATATATGAGAGAGAACATTAATGTGACAGAGAATTCAAACAAACTGAAAGATATGAGACAGAAAAATTACATTAGGTAGAATGAATGTGAAAAACAAAACAAAAGAGAGAATATTGATGCTGTCTGTGGAATAATGTTAAGGTATGCTTGAATATAAACTTATTGCTGTTGAAAATCTTAATCGGTCAGTTCATTCCTCAGCTCTATCTTTATTAAAAAATTGTGACTGCAGCTGAAAAATGCACATACAATATATTACAAAGGACTATAGGGTTAGTATGATAGAAAAACAAGTCCAATAAATACAACAAAGCAGGTTTTCCACTGTAAGCAAATTTCATTAATTTTACTGCTGAGAGATATGGTTCAAGAATTTGTATGTGGGAGTGAAAAGATAAAAAATAAGATATAAAATAAGAATAATAGACAAAGTGCTTTGAGAAAAATAGCCATGATCTAACTTGTATTTTTCACACATTGTGCACCGGTAATTGGATGATATGCACCATAAGACAGTACCTATTTCTATTTAAAAAAAGAGTATGTTGTTTGTAAACAGGTCGTTTCCAGAAGGAGATGAAAACAAAAACATTGGTAGCCTGAAAACAACAGACCATGATTGATAAAGTGAATATTTGTTTACAGCATACATGTACTGTAGTAATGATGTCAGTAATGACAACTTTAAGTTTGAAAAAGAGTTGTTGTTATTTTGCCAACTAGTATAATATATTTAAGCATTCAATTTCCATTTCATAGTATTGAGTACCATATAGTGTAAAAGGATAGGAGGAAATGAAAATTTGCAGCTTTCCATAATATATACATGGATTATTGTTATAAATCTTTCCTGAACCCATATTTGCCTCACACATGTAGTAACAGATGTTTAATCAAACCTTTTGGTCACCATCATCAAATAATTGTTCCTTTTGTATCTTGCTATATTTGATATATCTCCCTTTTCTCTCCTCTACCTCTCTCCTCTATTCTGTTTTTCTCTTTATTTTCACTCTAATAGTTGTCCTTTTAAAAGGGGACCAGCACTTCAAAGAGTATCTGACCCTGGGAAAGAAAATCAAATTTAACAGAGCAGAGCAGTTGTTGGGCTTGGCTCTCCAGTGAATGCTATGTTGACAACAATCCCCTTTTGTCCCATAAAGTTACCAAACATCTGTCAACAATTTGAAAATTAAAGAAAAATGACTTATAATGCTTTTTTCACTCCACTTACCATTATACACACACAAAAATGGTTATTATTTTGCTGTGGTGGTTTTAAAAGGGAACTACCATGTCATCAGATTAACTGATGCCAAAGTACTGACTAGTCTAGGGCTTATGAGTGTGCCTTGGTTAAAGTTGGTAAAGTTTCTGAGACTTCAAAGGGATCATGCAAGGTCAAGAAAGTAACCCTGCTAAATTCAACTTTTGGTTTTTGAGATTATGCTGCACTTCCTCGATGTTAGGCCATGATTTTGATGTTGTTGGCAGGGGAGAGTACACCGAATTAACAGGCTTTAAACTTGCCCCCTGGTGGAATTACACTTGCTTCTTGAAGTTTAACATTTTATTAATTTAGTGTGACATTAGGTACTGTTGATAGTACCTTTGCAAACTTTTTGACAACTGATTGGCAAAGATTTTGACAATATCATGCACTTGTGAGATATTGATCAAATTTTCCCTTTATCTGTCATAGATATCAGCCTTGATGTATTATTAGTTCACAGGTGTTTCTAGGATAATAGTTCAGTTTTATCAAAAGGTATCGTTGTGAAAGTAATTGAAGTTCATGGCCTTGACTTACATGTATTTTAGTATATTAGTCTTTGTTGTAAGTTCTAAGACAATAGTTTATATTTCAAGCTTTAACTGTAAACAAAAATAGACTTAAATTCCTGTAATACCCCATTCAGCTGCAAAGAGTCACATTTTACTTGTTGAATTTGCATTATGTTGTTTTGTGATCACTGAATATAGCAGAACAGAAGTTTGAATGAAGAGGTGAATCTCAAAAAGGAAACAGTTATTAATTGTAAATAAAAGACAAAGGAAGATTAGGAGGTATTCCTATTTTCTCCGATATTGAGAAGTGAGTAAACCATATATCCATCCAATCAACTTAAGATGGAGAGACCCACAGCTCTGTGTCACTTTCAGGCCTAGAAAGAGACAAAACAGTTCATATGGTTTGAGTTGTCATTGATATCAGTTGCTGCAAGTATAATCTTAAAATAAACTGGTCCTTCACTATAGCAGATGTCGTCAGCTGCACCAAGTTGCCAATTTGACAGATGTCACAGCTAACTGGGAGGTAGTGATTCACAACGATGTGGTTTCCTGTGTATGGTCATGGATTGGCGAGGGGAAACGTTGATTGTCACAAAAAATAGCACCACTCTACATGAACCCCCCCCCCCCCCCTCCTCCTATTACCCCTCTTCCGAACCACTTAAAAATATTGTGATTGTCACAAGCATTAAATAAATAACTAATATGCAAGACTGACCCCACCCCTTCTTTTTACCCCTCTCCTATACCCACACTGCACTGATTCACCCTTTCCATGACCCTTCTCCCAAATCACTCTGAAGAAAGGTTGATTGTCACAAAAGTAGCACCACATAACAGTGACCGCACCCCTCTCCTTTATCGCTCTCCCATACCACCACAAAACACTGGCCCCTCCACCCCCTCCCTTTATGATTACTCCTGTCCCAAACCTTTTAAAGGAAAGGATAATGGTCACTTAAAGAATACCAACACATGACTATAACCGACCCCTTCCTATTACCCTCTCCCTATACCACCACAGATAACCCCCACCCACCCCCTTTAAACATTACCCCTCCCCAAAAGGAAAGGATGATTGTCCCATTCCCATTACCCCCTCTCACATACCATCACACATCTCCAACCCCACCCCTTTCCGTTTATTAATTACCCCTATCCCAGTCCACTTACTCTAAATGAAGGGCCGTTCTCTCATACGACCGAATCATTAACCTGTTTCCTCTCAAGTGTCGCAAGTGTTTAACATACTAATTACCAGAGGTGACCACACTTCAAGAAAGCGTTTCAGCAACAAAACGATTCAATGCATAGTGCATGGTAGGAGGTTTCAAAGGGTATAGGCAGTTCTTCATCGGGCTCTGTTTCGTACAAGACCACTTCAAAATGATCAAATAGAAAGCACTTTAAAAGGACCAAGGGGGAATATCCACTTCGTTGGAATAAAAGTACTAGTGCACTCTAATTTTTTCTTCCCCTTTTTCATACAAGGAGGCAGCATGTCATAAATATTTTTAAAATTTGATGTCTACTGTGCAGTGTGCATCTTACTTCATTTTGTTTCTGCGGAGTACTATGTGAGCTGGTTCGCTGCCTCATCTGGAAACATACCCTAATATTTCATGTTACCTTTCTATAAGATTGGTTAACTTGTTAAGTCAAACATAGCATTTTTACCCAGTAACCATGAAGAAGTTTTGATGATTCAGGCGTGTCTTCCGCTACCTGAACTAGGAGCCATGTAGACCTCCTCCCTTACTCCCTCATGTGATAAGCCTTACTGATTGGTAAGGTGCGAATTAGATTTGCACCTCTTACAGGAGCTCTCCATCGAGTAACTCATTCTTCCTGCCAGCATCAAGCCTAGCTACACCCAACACCTTAAAGGAGCTCAACAGGACTTTGACATGCCATATCGTGCTTGTCCTCTTTAAAACTCTCTTGTCAAGAAATTTACTTGGATAACATGTATGTTTGAAGCTGTTAAATGGTAAAAAAGCATTCTCCTTTTAAGATGATTAAACAACAATATTATATAAGTTGACAAATATATCGTACATGTTGTTGATGTACTCTGCAAGAAAGGAGAAATGACTCTAAGCAATCCCAACATGACTTTGGTGATTTAATTGCTATTCTGTATTGAACATAGAGCATGGTTAATTTACTTTCATGACTGTGATGCACAAGCTACATGAATTGCTACCATCAAATCGCATGGGCTTTATGCAAATGGAACAGCTATTATATACTTTATATGTACATTTTCAAAGGGAAGCAGATTTCAGTCTAACCCCCCCCCCCCCCACCCCCCACCCACCCCCCCCCCCCCCCCCCCCCCATGCAGAGTTAAAAACAAAGCATAATATTGACTTGAAATCATATAACAAAATGTCAAGCATCATTTTGAAGAAGAAAAAAATCATAAGAACCAGGGCATATCATGCACCCTTAGGACAAGCCACTGGTAATATTTTTCTGTTACCCTCCTTAATTGATCAGCGTGTTTTTATTGAAACCTGTACTGAAGGAACATTAAGACGACCTGTATCAGACCACTTTCTTGCCTCCCTGGATGGTCTTTATATACAGGTTTCACTGTGAATATATTATTGTGCTCTGAAAGGGGCTACTACAGAGAACCGTCTATCTATAGATCGAGCTAGCGGGCAAGATGGTTGGTCATTCTGATGAGTCATGGTCAGTCTTCCTCTCCATTCTCAATCAAGGGTCATCATCTGGCCCTAGGGTGGATGCTATTATGTGCTGACCAATTACCATTATCTCATTTCAAGCTTCCCTTACTCTTACATGAACGACCTTCACCAGCATCGCCTGAATTTTCTTATGTGAAAAAGTGATTCAAAGATCATGCATTTACTTGAGCCCCAGATTTAAGTACCTGGTAGACAAGCTTCTTTTTGGACAAGTCCATGCCATTTTGTCTCATCCACTGTTCACAGGCATCTGATGTGATTGATAAAGATTTAAAAGATCTTGTCATAAGACTCAGAACTATATAATCACAAGGGATTTATACAAAAGTTCTTGTAAGAACTACACATCTCTCCAATAAAGAATACTCCCGTCCTTGTGAGGACTTCTCACATGGTACTTGTATAAGAATTTAGTATAATTATTAGCCCTATGATCAGAGTTTGGATCTGATCAAGTATGATGTAAAGTGACAGATTTAATATCATTCTGTGTTTGTGACTTCACAAATCACAATACCTAATAATGCATGGGCACCAAATGCCCTTGGACTTGATCTTTTGTATTCATTGACAATATAGCAAGATGACAATGGTTATAAACAGCTGCTAAGTTTCTTCCTTCCTTCCAGAATAAGGTATTAAACAAAGCAAGGGGCAGCAATAATTTAAGAGGCTTCTTTTGTAGTGACTGTGACAGTATTATAATAATAAAAATAAGGTGTATTTTATCGTGCCTAACACAATGTTTCTAGGCTTCTAGGCGCCATTACAAAGAGAGCAAGGACAACAGCAGCAAAATTACGAAGCTACATAATAAATAATATATGGTACTGACATAATATGAACTACTAAATAGAAGCATAGATTTAAAAAAAAAATGAAAAAGAGCTCAGAGGGATTTGAATAAAGTGGGTTTTCAACATGGTTTTAAAGATGTGCATATAGGGACTGAGCATTTCAGATGGAGAGGCAGGCTATTCCAAAGTCTGGGAGCATATTAAATTATAATTAAATAAATGTTCATTGTATTCCATTCTCTGGATTGCTTGAATAACTCTGTAAATTGATATTAACCTGAAGGTAAATTGGTGAAATCAGGTTTATTTGGCTTCACTTCATTTCATTTATTACGAGAAGTAGCCCCCAAAGCATCTTCATCAATAATTAAATGGGATAAGAGGCAGGAATTGTGCTGTGTTTTAGCGCAGCTCTAAAAATTACCTCCTCTTTAGCTGCCATAGTTCCTACCTTCAGGGGGTTTCTTCCTATCCGGTCTCTATTTTCTACACATTAATTGAGAAAGACAAGTGACTGAATTGTCTTAGTACATACATTGTAGGATACAAGGGGATGTCGCTACACTAGATAGACTACTGTCACACCCCCAGACCGATTCCAGATTGACCGATTCCAGATTGACCTATAATTGACAAAATCCTGATCATTCGGGTTAAAGGTATAGACCAGTTTTGGAAACGCCCCCCTCTCAAAAAATGAAATGGAAGCTCTTGTTACCAATCATGTGAAAGAATATGTTTTGACTAATACGTGATGATACAAATTTTGCCGCGAAACCGCCTATTAATTGATATATTTGGTAAATTATTATACCTATCTGGATCGGTTAGATATTGCGCATGTGTCACGTAGTCCCATATACATCTTTCTGTGTACAGTGCTTGTAACTTTACCAAGACTGGGCCAAATTTCTTATCATTTTGACGATTCAAGAACCTTGCAGTACACAGTTACACACCAATACTTATATGCTAGATGATCAACCTTTTCTGATCGATTCCACAAGGGTAAGGATTCCTTTTTGCAACCCTACTGGGCCTGTGTGTCCAAGGGTTGCCTGATATAGTGACTCAGTCCCATATGATTTCTCTCTTCACAGATGTACAGGAGACAATAATATATGTGGTCATCATGGAAGTTTGATGACCGAAATGTAGGTGAACTAAAAGTAGAATTTAAGGGAAACACTGGACATGTGTGAAAAGGATGATTCATTGTAGGGTCCTTGATACAAAACAAATGGTATTTTAATTGTATGATTACCTGACAAGATTAAACAGAATCAAGAATAGATCCATTGCTGTGCTTGACAGCAGAAATAGGAGTGTTAGGAAACCCCGTGGAAGTGTTTTGCTTCAACTGCCGTTGTTTGAGATCGGCTGCAAGATCTACATATACAGCTGAATTTTTAAAATGACTTTATTTTCAGTCATACACAGACTGTGCGACCACCCAGCAAGATCTACCGGTATCTGCATTTTCTGATTCCAATATCATTTCAATGAGAACAAAATGTTTAAAAGAAAATCTCTTTTTGTTGTTTTGTTATCTATGGATATCAGGAAACCATTTGGAAATAGACACGAACAAAGGTTTTTATTTTAAAGTACTGAAATTGATTCCAGCATTTTGCCATAACAAACAAAACTCTGCACATCCTTCCTTGTTCATGCACACAGTCACGTGCCCTGTCTAACTAAAGAGTTGCGATTGATTACAAATATTTTAAAATTGAAATCTATTGCATGTCCTGTCTCTTTTGTACAGAGTTGCGATTGATATCAATTGCAAGTTATTTGTCATTAATTGCAACTCTTTTATAAGACATGGCCTCGATATACATTCAAGACTGGATGCTAATTTTGCATCTACCTGTAATCAACTTTTCACTAAATATCCATTTCTGATATGTCTTACAGAGAATACAGCACAAAACCTAAGAATTATGAATGTGTTTATTTTGCAGAAACTTGAGTTGTTGTATATTCAAACAAAGGCAGGGACGTTGGTTTGATAATTAGCTTTTGTTTGACAAGGCCATACATGGGATATGCTCAATTTATCAGGAATGAATGCACTTAGAAATGCATCGTTAAGTACCAAACCAGAAAATCATTTGGAGTTTTCAAAAAGAGTCGTATAACTTCAGGGCCTTCCAATTAAAATCATGTGTTTGTTGGGCAGTTAAGAATTATTGTTTATTATTTAAATGTCTGCTTAACTTTAAGCAGATATCCAGAGGTTGATTTCCCAGTTATGATTAATGTTGTAGTCATAAGACAATCTAGGTGCACACACACATACAAAAAACCTAGCATACAAACATTATATTGACATAGATCTTACTTTTGGTTGTAACTGAATATGTGAGAATGCCACTCAAAAACTTTTGTATTTCAAATATTTCTTTAACCAAAGATAGCCATGTTTAAAAGGAACTTTAAGCTACTAGTACTACCAACCTTAAATCTTTTTAGACAAGCTTTAAATATCATGTTAGGATTGCCTCAACCCATGAACCAATGAAACCTTTCTGTATCTGGAAGCAGATTCTTATTCTTTGTTTGTTTGATCTTATGTTTGACCTTCTGTTTGATCGCAGTTTTTATTTCTATTATTATATATGCATGATTTATTGAATAAAGAACAAATTCATAATTTGTGTGTTTATTATAAGTTTTGGTTGGTGATTTTTAGTCAGACAATGGTGCACTTAGAAACATCCAAATTAAGCGCCTAATAAATGTTGTATATTATTATTATTGTTATTGTCGCTGTAAGTGTACCCTTGTTATTGCATCAACTAATTCTGGATTACCCTTTCTTGCTGTTAAGATGACTCCTCAGTGCTGAGTAATCCCCCTCATCTGTCTATGTTTCTGGGACGTGAAGGAGAGCGAGCCTTTCTCTTGATCGATCGCTGGGACAGGAAGTCAACCTGCCTTGGCATGATGGGCAACAATCATGGTTGCTATGGTTACCATCCTATCTTCATCCGACAGATGCCCATGCATTCTTTATTCAACCAGACGGGGACCGTCTCTCCCCTTTATTTTTGTCCCTCTGTTGACGTTCAGGGTGTGCGGGAAAAGATGAGCTTTTTAGATAATGCTGAAGAGTCAAGATGAACAAATTGAGAAAGTAGCTTGTTTTTGTTACAAAAACACATTTCAGTGAAAATGTTGAAACTTGAAAGCCAGTAAATCATGAATATTTGAGATGATGCAAGTCTTAGTCAGTAGATTTCTAAGGCATTTCAAGGTTTTGTTTGTGTGAAAACATGTTCGGATGAAAGAGGATAAAAGTTATTAAATGGAGGACAAATACAATATATTTACATCAGCAAACAGACTAGAGGTTTATCCTGCAGGCTCTTGGGCATCTGTGACCGTAAGGCATACAAAAAGGAAATGGCAAAGTGCCAGTGGTGAAGTCTTCCTATTAACCAAGTTATCATGATAGATCTGTGAAATCTAACAAGGATTCTATTTCAATTTTGGTCAATAAAAAAAGTAGTTTGTATTTGAACATGACTGAACAATGATGAAGACACTTTGTAGGCCAACATGGATTCTATAGAAGGTTAATATTTTATGAGGTACTCACTGTGTTTGGACCCTGTGGCAGAAGACTCCCGATGAAGCTTTACACTCCTGCTCCTACTAATTGTTAATTATTTTACTGTAACTGACCAAATCTATTTGACTGCAGTTTGTTGTTTTAAATCCAGGTCAAAGTGTATTCATTTTGAGAGACCACGTAGATGCATGCAGCTTGTTTTACATGTGTCATGGTGTGTGTCATACCAATATCTGCTTTTTGTTTTTGGTTTGGAATGTCAAGGGTAGAACAAGGATGTTTGTTCTCTGTTGCTTAGCAGCCATCAACAGTACCAGTTTCCTGACATGGAGTTATTCTGAAAGTAGGTCTAGAGCTGGGCGTGTACATCCACATTGTACTGTCTCTACATCCATGGCTTGTTGCTAACCTCTAGAGGAGAAGGTTGTACGGCACACATACTCTGATGACTGTTTCTCCATAGACAATTCTTACACCAACAGAAATCCTAACTTTATTCCTGGACACAAACACTGTACATATAGCTAACCCTAGCCTGAAACCTAACCTAAATTCTAGCCCTGCGCTGATTATCTCGGAGGAAATAAAGCCAAGAGCGAAATGCTAATAAATATTACTGAAGCTTCATGGAAAAGTTTTATTCAATTTTTTTTTTGCCAGAGTTTGAGGTCATGTGGAAGATCTGCATTTGCATGAAAATTGACTTGTTTAAAAAAAACATTCATACATTGCAGCCGAGCAACAATATTTTTTCTTTGGAAAGATATCTTATACTGTGTGGATCAACAAAGTTATTGTGAAGAATTGTTATGTTCCCATGGAGGGTTGACACATTAAATTGGAACAATTTTGATATAACTATCTTATTTTTAAACCCATATCAAAACAGCGTATTGTCTGTCTGGAGCCACAAGGGCGTCGCCTAACACAGAGCTAATGTCCTTCTGGCTCTCAACAGACTATAACACCGTGATGTATCGATCCTGATCTAACGCTAATTCCACTTTCTCCCTCCTCTCTCTCTCCATCTTGTTCCTCCAGCTGTACATGCAGAGCCGCTGGAGCTGGCGTGACACCGTCTTCCTCCGCCCCCTCGTGCAGGTCATCGCACTCTTCCTGGCCCTCTACACCTGCCTCAGTCGCATCTCGGACTACAAGCATCACTGGAGTGACGTGTTTGGGGGCGCGGTCATGGGAGGCAGCATCGCCGCGGCGATGGTATGGTGAGAGAAAAGTCGTCCCACAGAAAGAGGGGGTGGTGAAATTGACTCTTTTGTTAATAGCATTTTACGTTTAAATTTTTAGTTGCTTGCAGTTAGGTAGGTCACTCACAAGCTTGTAAACCATCAGGAGATGACACATCCTATCATCTGTTGAGAGCCAGAAGGGTGTTAACTCTTCATATAACGCAGCTTTAATGCCCTTCTAGCTTTCAATAGACAATGATTGCTCTCAAAAAAGCTAGGAATATATTCTAGATTCATCACAATCGAGACAGATTTTCTTTTTTTTACTTGAATGTTGATACTTGACAACAAGTCTTGAAACTCATTTACACATTATTTCACAAGTTTCAAAGATGCACTAATTAATAATACCCCAGTCAACCAACGAGAGTGACATTAGACTCACAACAAACTCAACAAAAATTTGCATTTCCCCGAATTGCCCAGAATCAACCGGTTCGGTGTCAGTGCAGAGTAGAATAGGTAAATGGAAATGCAACCTAGGTATAAAAAAGGAATCTGGACACCAATGAGACAACAAACTAATGGGAAACAAACTTGCTATCAATAAAAATATAATGCCAAAGACGATAAGGAATCCTGTTCACCTTTATATAATCATTATATTTATAAGCTAGTTTGTGTTAACAAAACAACACCTCATTATCATATAATTGACCATTGCATTTGCCTTTTACTTGTCGAGATTCCAACTTCACTAATTTTATATTCAAAAAAATATATTTAGTCTGGTCTTTGACTATGATTCTATGACACAAAACCTACATGAAAGACTTGAACTTAGAATCATTTCAAGTTAAGCTACAGCATACTTTATAGTTTCTAACTTGCATGAAAATATTTAATGCATAACATGGATTTTTTTGCAGCTGGGTAAGTCATTGATTTGATGAAAAAGAGAAAGTTTTAAATCAAAGCATATAAAATATAAGCTACACATAAACAAACCCTACCTGCTGCATGATATGTATAGCAAGATATCAACTATTATGATTATTACAGTTACAAACTTAAAGATTAATCTGAAAGTCATGATAGAATTTGGCTGGCTTAAATGCTCATTTATTTTTTATTTAAGATTTATAAATCTTCATTAAAAAAATACATTGTTTTGCATGCTAGCATGAGCCTGCCTGAAATATCAGATTTCAAGAATGGTAAGTTATTCATGAGAAAATGTATTTGGCTAATTCCCTAAATTAGTGACCCATTTTGGCATCCCTGTTACATAAGGAATCCACACGTAATTGTGGCTCTGAGTAAAGACTTCAATATTGGAGTACGATTGTTAAGTGATTCTAGGTATGAGGATGCAATATTATGCTTGGAATCACTTTACAATATCACTCCACTATTCAAGTCTTTATCAGAGCCACAAATACGTGTGGGTTCCTTATGTAACAGGGACACCAAAAATGTCACAAAGTGGGTCCCTAATTAATGGAATTACCCATATATTTAATCATAGAATCTTGTAGGTGAAATAAATCTTTGCATCTTCATCAAACTAGATATGAATTCTAGCAGTACACACTTGCCCACACCTTCTTCTGTATGTTTCCTTTCTTATTTCATCTCCCTCTCTCTCTCTCTCTTCCTATCTTTTAAATTACTCTGATACAAGAAAACAAATGACCACACTTATGCAAGTAAATAAATGCCCCCTCCCTAGTATGTGATATTTTACTTTGAATTATAATAGCACATAAAATCATATCAATGATGTAAAACGATTGAAAACAAAAATACCTCAGATGATATTGAATCAATGACAAAACATAAAGTGCTCATCACCTTTGAATAAAGACAGTTCAATGAGAAGTCTTACTGTCATGCAATGATAAAAGTTCACCAACGGACACGTCCATCTGCTGCAGATACAATCCATCCCTTCAGAGCTAAAGGGGGTTAACTGCGTTATTTATAAAAGACACTAACTAACACCCTTCTGGTTCCAAAGAGACAATCTCTGAGTGACCAATACTCATACTTCTCTGAATGGATTCAAAAGATGATAACGAACTAATTAGAAATCGGGACTGAATCTTGGAATCAGGAAGTAGCCTTTAACTCGATGACGCTGATCTGTTTATCATCAAGGTGGCCCCCTCAGATTCTTTTATGCTATGAGTCAATTTTACCATTCCACTTTCTTTGAGACTATACTTTTCTAAAATGTGCATTTATATTGTTTTAAATGTTATACATCATGCTTTTTAATACACCATGCAGTTATTTTATTTTTCATAATCAAGTTATTTTATTTGAAGCTCTAAAAACTCTTTGCTCATTTAAAGTATAATCATCATGCAGTTTCATGTATTTCTAGTTTGATTTTGCATTCTTTTAAATCCTATGCTGTACACTGACTTTTCAAAACTTAATCCATTCTACCTTTGAATCTTTATTTTACTGCAATATTTCTGCAATGAACAATTATGTTTACAGGCATTTTTTCATCCTTCAGAGTCTTTGTCCTGTTTCTGTCTCTCTGCAGATATTACTTGCATGATGTTCTTTTCTTGCAATCGTGGAGTTAACAAATTTCCACTTGTGAAGGTGTAATACACATGACATTTTCCTTCAACTCCCAGCTCGTTATGTAAGGCTTAGCATTCTACAAATTAACTTTTTGATTTAGTTGGCAAGATGTAAAGCACCATGCAGTCCGGGGCTTATTAACAGGAAGAAACATTCAAGACCCTGATCTGTTTGCTTAGCAGGAAATTCAATGAGATTTTAAGAGCGGTTCAAGAGGAAAAGACGAGTTTTCCATGAGATGTGATGCCAAGAAAAATAGGTTGTGAGGATTATGTTTACAAGTATATTTTCTCGCTGTGTGTAATGACCAATTCCAAAGCAAATAAGAACCCTAGTTTGATTCATTTATCATAGCTTTATCTATCATAGACTCAGAGGCAAAGGTAACTAGTAAGTCTATTAAAATCATTTTAAGTTTTTGTCTGACATCCCTGTAGTTTTTATTTTGGTACATGAGAGATAAATGTAGCTCTCTCAGAAAAATGTGATCAATTTAACTCTTTATAAGTTGTACAATTTAGTACAAATAATCTCCATGTGCCAAATTGTATTACAAATGGGATAGAGAGACCAGAGAGACCAAAGGCTTCCAGATTATTTAACTGTTTCCAGTGCAAGATTACCTATACTAGTGTTAAAAGGGTTGTCATGAGCTAATCAAGGCGGGAAATGGGCAACTTTGTAAAGCCACTGTGTTGCACACAGCAATCCTTCTGTCTATTTGTGCCTATTTTTGTGTGCAAAATTGCATGGCAAACAAGCTACTGTGCCGAGATGCGAAGAAAGTATGTGAAGTGTTAACAGACATTAGTTGATTCAAGGGGAGGGGGGGGGGGGGGGGAGGTACAATTAAATCTCTTTGACTATTCTTCCATAACATACAAGTAAGTAGGAGGGATATGCACCCTTTATTTTGGCAATTTCTTTATTCATTGTAAATGAAGAATCTTATTTATTTTGAATTACCATCTGTTTTTTCCTAAGACAAGTTTATGCAAACATTGAATGGAATGATATACAAATAATTCATAAGCCCACCACACCTAATAAATGCCCTTTGGCTTTAGAACTGCCCAATGAGGGATGAAAGAAATTGAGCTTTACGTGACCTAGTCTTCTTACAGAACAATGGTGAAAATAGAGAACATAAAAACAAATATTTGTGACTATACCCACTCATTTTCTCTCGCCATCAAAATATTTGAACAATTAGCATGGTCTGATAGTCATGAACCACATCAAAGAAACTTTGTTTGCACAAATTGCTCCACAATTTCATAAAATACAATTGATGCTTAATTTAGAAGGCAAATGGAAAAACAAAAACAAGATAAATGTCTTTGGTGGTTTGGTTTTCAAGTGCATTAAATTTGATTTTATAATAGAAGTTTTTTATTTTAATCATAAGGTTGTTAAAATGATATTATGTTTAGCCAGATATGAATTATCAAATACAAAATTATATCATGATTGGAGTTTACATGTCAAGTAGACCAGTGAAACATAGATAAAGCTTTTGAACCGAGAACCATATCTTGGTGATTATAATTTTAACAAAATGGATGTAGGTACCGCTCTTGCTAAAAATGGGAAATACAATCTTAGGCCGCGTTCATGCTTGATTTTGACGGCCAGAATCAGGCATCTGTTACGTGTTTAGTTTAAAACACGCTTGCGTTCATGCTCACTTTTGTAGAATCACCGAAAAACGGCGATCACGAACGCCGATCGTAAACTCACAAAAAGATGCGTTTACAATTGTAAACGCGTTTAAATGGGGTCAACGCACTGACCTCTAGTGGGTCTACGTAGCATGCACAGTGAAGGTCACACAATGCCACACAAGGAGAATTGCCTGAGAAGTAAGCATGAACAGCTACACCGTGGAACTGCGATCACGATGAGCGTTTACGATGAGCGTTTCAGATCGCTCATTCTACCTTCAAAATCAAGCATGAACGCGCCCTAAGAGAGACTATTAACTTTTTCACGATTGACCCTGAAAGCTGTGTCCAGTGAATTACTAGTTACTGCCAATTTGCTTCCGAGGGTAGCCGTCACACAGGGCGTGGCATAGGAAAGGGTGTGTAGAGGTCCCCTATTTCTATCTGAAGGAACCTTTTTACACCAATCTGTCATCTGGTAGGGGGTAAGGACATGAGGTCGTAGATTTGCCCCCTTCTAACAATCTCTCTGATCTTCTTCATCATATATCAACGAAAAGTCTTTTTCTGAAATTCTTTCGCGGGACTTAAAGGAAATCTTTCACAGGTCTTAAAGGAAATCTTTCTCGTGACTTTGAGGAAATGCATGAAATTTTTCTCAGGACTTAAAGGAAATCTCTTAAGGAAATCTTTCTCAGGACTTTAAGGAAATGCTTGAAATTAAGAAATCCGAAGCCTAGTCGGAGCTTTCTAGAGCAGGTCTTGGAAAGCAAGTCTCATCTGTCATCTCTGTGATTCTTTTTGGCTCTTTGCATGTGAGCCATGCATGCATGAAGCTTTCAAGCTACTCAGGTAGTGTCTTAATTAGCGTGGATAGTAACGGGCTAGATTTAGAAGGGATGCTGAAAGGATGAAGAGATAGACTTCCAGGGCTTTCCAGAGATGAAAAACATGCTCCTGTCGTCAACCTTGCCGTACCTTGGCATTTGCAGGCAAGATTTGAGGGGAGTGTACCATCTTAGATTGTAATCGTAACTTCCCGGGAAGGTTGCGGTCATCTGTGAAGAAACATTTGTTAGACCGTGGGCCATATTCCATCTTTTGTGTAGGAAAATGATGTTAATTGCCATAATAAACTTGAATCTTGTGAATAAAGAGTTTTTATTGGTGCTTGCACAGATGTTTCTTTGAACTAGTTGAGTATGCGCCAGCTTATGGTAGATATTAACCCATGACTTGTCCTGTGTTTTACATTCTTTCTTATCTTACATTACTTTTTGCATAATCACTTTTAAGACATGTGTCTCCTTGACCCCCTGTGCTAGAATCATGAATACACCACTGTAAGTTATAATCATAATAATAAGTAGTGATTTTCATTGCTATTTTTTGTATCCTTTCTCTCTCTCTTTCAACCAGGCATTTGGTGTATCAGATTTCTTCCGGCAGGGCCGCGCCCCTCACAATCACCCCGGGGGCCGCGGGGCCGGGCACGACCTCGTCTTTATGGAAATGAACCCTCGCACCCGTAAAAGCGACGGTCTGATCTGATCAATGGCACAGATCTGGAATGCACCTTCACATGAATGTAATCGGCCATTTTGATTCAAGTAGCATCACGGCTATATCGTTATGTCAAATGTTCTTTTTTAGATATTGTACGCACATGCTTTGGTGACAATTGCTCCACAGTAAAAATTCTTTCATTCATGAAATTCGCAACTTTCACCCAACATCCAAAATTAAACCCTAACCCAAATCCTAACCTTATACCAGGGACATGATAGAGTATCATGTCCCTGCTTAAACCTCACTTTGGACCTACATACAACCTACATACAACTCTTCCCCTGATGCTATATCTTTTGCAAAGTAAAGCTGGAACAGTTGTCACCATAGCAAGCAACAGCACACTGTTGTAATCATAATACATAGAGTTGTGATAGCTCAATTTGATTATGACATTTTTATGAGGCTGGTAGTTAAGCAGGGATAAAGCATAACATTATTTTGTTCTCTATTAGATGGTTCGTATTCTATTCACATTTCACTGTGGCGCAACTCCATGAAATAGTGAACTACAACCAAAGAATAATTGGTTATGATCAGTTAATCATCCGAAAAGATAGTAAAAGAAAACTGCAATCCTATAGTGATGCAATTTAAAAAAAAAAAATGTTGCTCTTAGTAGCTGCATTATTTGGATAATAATGTACATTAGTAAATATTGACATGAGGTGCCTTTATATTTGATATAAAATTCTTTTTGTTTTTAAAAATTAACTTGAATTGTAAAGATCCACCTTACCAATTGACCAAATTCTCCTGTTGTTGTTCGCTTAGTTTTAGCATAAGCATGAGTCTGTTCACTATATGTAAATACTCATTTTGATATGTGATATATCTATGTCTTACATACTTTGTATTGTATGTGTATGGTGTACATTGTTGTTAGATCTTAGCCAACATTGCATGTCAGAGATATTTGAAACAAAAGTATTTCTAGCCCTGTCTTCATCAGCTCGAGTTTGCCAAATAACCCACTATTTTAACTATCCTGATCACAAATTAGCCAGTTAGTTTGCGTCTTCATCAGCCCGCAGTTGCAATTAGCGGGATATTTGGTCGAGAAAATATCCCGAGAAATCTTGGTCTTGTTTCCAAAATATCCTGCTATTTGGGAAAAAGCAGGCTAATTTGCGCCAGTCAGAGCTAGTTTATGATGAGCGTATCAATCTGGTAAAGACGCAATTTCAAGCTTCGGGATAATATCCTGAGTCTGAATATAGCTGGTTATTTGGCAAACTCGAGCTGATGAAAACAGGCCTTCTGCAAGAGTGTGAAGCTGAGTATGTTTCACCTGTAAACATAAAACATTTTGAAATCCTCTTGTGTTTTAGGTAACGCTGTAGTTTTGATTAGCATACCTTTCACATGACATTTCAAAAAAATCTGCTCAACAGTTTATAAAAAAAACATAAAAAAGTGCAATAAGATTTTGTTACTCGTTCTTACCTCACAAATTAGTATTTAATTTATTAGAATTTGATATTGCCGCAGGAGTAGTTTAAGAGAAGAAATGTGTAGTATTGCAAATTCCTTTAGTTTCTTTTTAATTATTATAAAATATTTTTAGTGCTCATGATGCAATACATACATAATTCATGTATTGTTTTGCTTGTATATACAGGTGGCAGATATTTTTTTTAATTTTCATGAAAATTCTGTTAATACAGCTTTTCGTCAAGTAACACGATTACTTTGATCTCTAAATATGGTTGAACTTGAATGATACTCATTTTCATAGTTCAAGTCTTTTTACGACAGCTTCCCTTAAGGCATATGGCTCCAAGTCTAAGCACCCACATCTCTCAGACATACATGCTTTACATTGCAAAACAGTTTGGGGTCGAGGAAAAGTCTAAATGTCAAAATGTTTTGGCAGAACATTAAATGTCTGGTCACAACTGCATCGTAATTTCATCTTCACCAACAGCCACCCTTTTTTCTTGGCACGAAATGAGAGGTTTAAAGGTGGGGGCATCAATTTACCCTGGTTCTCTAATGGCCGTAACATATTTTATGAAATGAGACATTCAAGCCCCTTGTCGTGTCAGTTTTTAAGAGTAACATTAAACATTAAAGGAAACAGATTATCATCATTATATGCCAATTTTGCAGTCATTTTTTCCAGTTGTAAAAAAAAGAGTCATGCAGGACATCAATGTATAAATGTAGACTGGGGCAATCAATATCTGGAGCTACGGTGACAATTATTTGCAATTTTGCTCCCGATCAATGCATCTTGATATTTCTCACCGTTTGTTTCTTCAATTGAGAATCAGTAGCACTATCTGAAATCATATGGGGAACTGAGTAATTTGGATTGGCAAATAATTTCAGCTTGACCCCTATCACATTCCTGGTCTCGCTTTAGATATTGAACAGTTTTAAACATCGATGTAAGGTTGTAACATTGCTTTTAACAGTCTACAGCATATTTTGAGGGGAAAAGTTCATGGATAATTGCCAAATCAGACTGTTTTTGTTCGAGTGGGACATATCAAATTCAACATTGTCAGCAGATTATATTCTGCTTCATCATGTGACGATCCCCTCTGCCAAGAAAACATGAACAAATGAAATTAAACCTTAGGACTCAGTTATGTCATGCAAGAGAGATCAAAATACACTCCTTTTGTGCAAAGTACCTTAGTCTTTGTGTCATTAGGAGGAGGAGGATTTAGCTGAGGTTGTTGTCATGGAGATGTAGTAGGGATGCGTCAATCAAGACAGATTTTCATGAATTGTTTCCTCTCGATACGAACGATGTGCCAGGAATGATTTATATATATGGAAGGAGTATTAGCAGATGGAAAGCCTCAAGATTTACCAGAATTAGGAGGAAGTGCTGAATTTAGTTTAAATCGTTGAGGGATTTAACTATGTGCAAAATAGTGATATGTGTATAGGTATTCCTTCCCTCCTACTCCTGTACATCTGTCTGTATCTCTCTCTCTCTGTCTCTCACTCTCTTTCTAGTTTTCTCTGTCTCTCTATCTCTCTCCCTCTCTCTCCCTCACCCTCGCTCCCTCTCTCAATCTCTTTCCTTCTTTCTCTTTCTTTGTCTTACCTACTCTTTCTATCTCCTCCCTCTCTATCAGTCTATTCATCTATCTTGCCATCATTTTCACTAATTCTCTACCTCTTGCCACATTTTGATTAAATACTTCTATTCTATTTTAAAGTGCTTTATAAATTTATTTTATTCCAGTTTCAGATTCTTTATGAGTGTTTCTCAAGGAAAAGATCATTGCATTTAGGTCGTAAGCTTCTAATAGAGATTGATGTCTTGCCAAAGTACATTAATTGGCATCGAACTCGTGTCCTATGCATCTCCAATCAAGCAAGCATTTAACCACTCACATGTCATATCAACTTTCAGTCGTTATCCCATATTTTAGTCGCAGACGCGATATCAATTTCATTGCAAAATGTATTGTTTCTCAGAACTTATAATAATTTGGACCAACCATCTTCACAAAACATACATTGTATACAAAGATTCTTTTTTTAATTGTGTTCCTTAGGTGCAGAATGAATGAAGTTGACCTGGAAAATTTGTTTTGGGTTTCTGACAAATGTTTGCATTCTAAGAGCACACCCTAAAACCAAAAATTGTTTAAAACTTGAAATCTGTTATGTTGGCTTGTACTTATTGTTTTCATCTGAGTATAATTTTGATTTAAATATGTTGTCTTTCAGGTTAAAGGTCAATCTGTTGTTATCTTATTTTCATATAGCTTGCCAGAGTTGTATCGTGAACACTCCTTCCCTGTTGTCACCCATAGCTGCAGTTTGATATAAATGTTTTCCAATGTTTTCTCCACAATCACATTATGATGTATATCTAACATTATATTTTCCTATTTACTTGCAATCATGTTGTCATTTTTAACGTGTATATAGCGTCACCACCAGTGGATCAAAAATAAATTACATGATAACCCATGTAATTAAATGTTGATTCTAAGTATGGATCGTGTTTTTATTTTATAAGAGAGAGTCGAATAAGGGAGAATACAGAGAAGAGAATGGGAGGTAGAGAGGGAGAGTGAAAGAAATTAGAGGGTGAGTATGGGAAGGGAGGAAGAGAAAGGAAGGGGAGGGGGATGAGAAAGAGTGAGAGAAAGAGAGGAAGGGAGAGGGGAAGGGGGGGGGGGGGTAATTGAATGTCTGGTTGATGGTGACAATGCTTTTTTTAAATACTATTTTTATTATAAATCTATCGCTAACGTTATTATTTTAAAATTCTGAATTATATCGAACATGGTATATAGGGAAGCATAACAGAATAAAAAGGGACCAATACAAAAAAAGATGGCCGAAACAGGACCTATAAGGAAGCTGAATAGAAAGTGAAAAATAATGTTCTCCTTATTTTACAAACAAAATTGTGCAGGATGATTGGATATCAAAATATTACGATTCCAGAGGTGTAAAAAGGGGTTGTTGAATAATGAGGTATACATATTTGAAAAACCAAATTAAATTGTCGATATGACAATTTAGAGGAAATATTATTACGTTGTTGTTGTTAACGGAATCATACATTCAAGTATATCTAATCATTACAAATCCATGAGGAAAATATACCCTTTTCGGATATGTGGGAAATAATGCGAACAACCGCAGGAACAACATAATGTTCTGTACAGAAGCAAAACTTGTGGCTTCACTGCTGAGCAAAGCAAAGAAAAGATTTTTTTTTTAAATGACCTGTGTCAAACATAATATTATGTACATACATTTCTACCCAACTAAGCCCTGCACACGGTTTTAAGGCCGAAAGTCCATTCATTTCCTGCTGGCAACTTTCCTTGTTTTAAGAGTGCGGAAGTTTCTATTAGACTGAAGCCCCTCTTTTACCTCGCTCCGTTGCATGGGTGGATGCAAATCTAAGAATAGGTATTCAGTCGAGTTTTAGTTCACTTCATGACGAATGCCTGTGCATTAAGCAGTTCTTTAAAATACGCATTTTCTTTCTTTCTCAGTCATTCATTTATGTAAATAAATTATGAATACCGCTGCATCCAGTTGCGGAGCTACCGGTCGAGATCACGGTGTTATCATTAGCAGAATAAGTCAAATATGATAGAGAGAGAGAGAGAGAGAGGGAGAGAGAGAGAGAGAGAGAGAGAGAGAGAGAGAGAGAAATTTCTTTTATTTCATATAAGAAGACAACTATTTAGGTTACACATTTAAAGACGATGGTTATATAACAATAACATTGTGTATTCTATCCTGACGTGGCTCACAAAATCAAGTTTTCAGGGCATTATTGGTGGAGGGGGATGGGGGCAAGTGGAAAAATTAGTTGGCTAAAATATAATGATATCTCAATTTAAGGCTTCCATGGTGATTTTAGATTCGAGAAGGGTTTTCGGTTGCACCAAAAATTCTTTCGACAGGGTTAGTTGGCTCTGAAAAGGGCCCACTCATGCTCTATCTCATTGTTTCGATAGGTATTACCTATCGTCTTCATCTTGAAGGGGGAGGGGGGCAATAGGTACAACATATCGAAACGTCGAGATAGAGCATGAGCAGGGCCTTTTTAGAGTCTACTAACCCTATCGAAAGAATATGTGGAGTAATTAATGGCATGCAAGACTCGCTTAAATCGTTGGATAATATTATTGATCAGAAAGAAAAAATATACGGACAATGGGGTGGAAGGAGATTGATTACCTTGTTTAAACACAGCCTTTCCCAGTTTTCCTTTATTATATGGGGAAGGGGGTGAATTCTTCCTACTTGCCCCCTCCACATGACCCCCCCCCCCCCCCCCTTCCCCCGAGCTAATAAGCCACAAACCGATGTCGTGATGGACACTGATGGCGCTTTATCTGCTCCAGTACCAGTGCCATTGATTAGGAAAATTTGGCCAACTTGGTTTTACTGGGCCACAACATGGCGTATTCTTTTGTTTTGTGCTTGCCCAACAAAGTAGTAGTAGCCACAGTGTGACCAACTAGGCGTTGTGGTGTGCGCCTGTAATCCAGCTAACAATGGAAGTTACAAACTGATTCAGCGCCGAGGATGCAGGTTCGAAACTGAGTCACGTCTTTCGGATGGTGACGTTTAAAGGTCGGTCCCCAGACGATAAAATAATCATATCTGATTGATACACGTCTGTAAAAACCAAATACACACAAACGTGACCAACTTGAACCGGGCTGGCCTAACTCTGTGTATAGATGGCTCTGACCGGGTCTAGGAGATATGTGAACACTGGTGAAAAAATCCTGGTAATTCTGTAATGGGTCGGTGACAACAAGTTCAGAAACAAAATGAAAACGAAAGAAGCTCGGATATACAGTTGAAGTCCACTTTATTAATTATAAAAGTCAGTCGAAGCTCTAGTACATTACTAAATATTCCTAAATATATTATAACGGAATGAAATAAAACTCTCCTACAAAATCCCGCACATGGTGTTTAAGTACTCCGGCACCCTTACGAAGACAACCAATTAAAGATAGGATGCATAAAATGACCCTTAGGTCATCCGACCTCTAGATCAGTTCAATCCACTAATTAAGAGAGGAGTTATACATTTGATTAAATATAACCAATGAAAAAGCATAATAGATAGAGTGAACTGAACTAGGCACTGACGAAAATGGGACGAGTCTATAGCTCCGTAAGAATGTCAGGTCCCCGGAAAAACAGTCTATTGTCTAACGTATATTTTATCGGAAATGAAGACCTGTAAATCTTTTGCAGGAATTCAAGACCAGGGGTTGTTTACCTGTTCCCGGCATATTATCGGGAACATAATTAATGCTATTCAACGCTTAGATGTATACAAAGTCAAACTAATAACCGTACAAAATAATGATCAACTCAACCCAACTCCTCTATTGCTATAGCTCCCCCTTTTAGGTCAATGTGTTGCCCAAATCAACTTATTCCTTGTGTGGGCGTGGCAGAAGACGCGCTCTCTCTCTCTCTCTCTCTCTCTCTCTCTCTCTCTCTCTCTCTCTCCCCTCTCTCTCTCTCTCCCTCTCTCCTTGTCCTTCTTCCGCATCCCCCTATCCCTTAAAGGTAATACAAAGTTTTGGTATGGGGTCATTAATTTGGTTAATGAACATATTGGAAGCATATGCGATCCTACAATATTCAGTGATCGTTGTCGCGGTTGAAATCGAGTCTACTGTTATGAAATTGTAAATAATAAATTCTTTATGTTGTATAGCTCCCTTTAAAGATCAAGATATTAATTAAGCTATGAAACAATGTTTCTTGACTAAAATCGACCGATAAGCTATTTCCGTTTGGAAATTATATATCACAACTACATTATTCTGAGATTTTCATGTCCGCAGCTACCATTATTACGGCCGTAGGCGCTATTTGAAATTCATCAAAATTTACCAGGAGCACCGGTAATTTTTATATTAAATTTTTCTCGAAAGCAAAAGCGTTTTAGGGGCCAAATTTTCTAGTGCTTATGATACAACCACAGGGGCATCCATATATATAAAAATTGTAAAGAATCACTATCCACCCAATTTTCAAAATTTCCCAAAACTTTGTGTTACCTTTAATTGATCTTAATCCGAATTTATAAAAATAAGTATAGTATCTGTGAAGGCACCAAATCCACTTTATAAGTACTTTAAATACATTGAAACCTCGGATAGCGATTTGTTCAAACGCGGCTTCAAATCTTGGTGCTCAAAAGACCTTTATTGGAAGTTAACCAAGCGAATATGAGACGAGCATACAGAAGCAGTGGGACGGAGCGCCCAACTACTTCTCTCTATATCAAATGCACGTGTATTGGGGTTAAAGCTGGTACTATATAGCACCATTCAGGGTATTATGTGCTGATATCAAATAACATGAAAAGATGGAAACAATCAGCTCACGATTATGGACATGCATGAAGAGACATCTATGTATCCATGGAGTTTTCGGCCTTCAAATATTACACTGAAGTCAGCTGTGTCACATGAATAGCTCCATGATAATACGCATTGATGAGAGTGCTAGGTATATGCAGCGTGCAGGGATAGAGGATCCAGGCAGAACAGAAAGCAAGCATCTGAGATACAGAGGTAAGCGAATTCATATCATTTAGTGCTGACTAGTTGAATAGGTTGTACTTTCTTTATGAATAACAATACATAGGATGGTGTACATATTTTGTGTAGATTACTGAAATACCTTGAGCACTTTAATAATACATGGTTTCTGAAATATTTGATTGTCTAATCGCAACCCTTCAATTTTCTGAAATTACCCCGCCCCTCTCCCGCCCCCCTCTCTCTCTTCTTTCTTCAGATTTGAAGACTCTTGTATCTCTCTCTCTCTCTCTTTCTCTCTTTTTTCTTCTTCTCTTTCTTCTCCAACCCCCCTCTGGCTCTTCTTTACTGTTTGCATTCCTTTTTGTTTCTCTCTGTCTCTGCATCATTATGTTTTCAAATTTCACGTCTGTCTGTAACACGTGTGACCTTTCATCTGAAGCCCCATAGCGCAGGCTTACAACAGTTTGCAGAATAGTGTACTATATATAGCTCGATCAAGCTCTTTGAAGGTAGCAGCTATATATTAGGGTTGACCTCATACATTCTGAGGGTAATCCAACCCTTCTAACAACTAATTCATTGGTGTGGAAGCAGAAAAGTAAGAGAAAGTTTGAAATAAATCAGACCATAATAAAGACAGTTACGAATGTTTGAAATATGAGATAAATCAATGCGAATCTCAAATGGGCAATTTACTATGGATTGTATTTGTCGTGTACAGATAATTATGTACGTGTGTCATTTGCATTGGCCAACATGCAGTTACACAGTTTCTTTGTATTATGAAGGTGAATGCACATGCCTTTTCAATTCATAAACTCGTGAACTTGAGCTGATTACTAGACGGATGTCATAGCATGCAAGAATAACATACCAAAAGGCTCAACGAAAGCATTGAATGACCCTATGTCTAAGGGTTATGATTAGTCTAGTATAACAGACACGCTGTTTATCTTCAGGATTGTGGCACTGGTTTTTTTTAACTTATACCAAATGTGTCCATAAATGGGTCCAAAATGAAATTATGTTTACTCACTTCAAACTTGTATTTTTAGGATCAGGACTAATCATATTTTTGAGAAATGCAAATTCTGGACCATTCACCAGATATGAATACTTTGAGTTTTTACAATTTTATTGTGAACTATAGCATATCTAATAACTGTGATATAAAACTCATTTGCTATTAACTACACCTTTAAATATGTTGGGTCTTTAAGAATATGTTTTAGAGATTATTCATGCAAATTGTTGAGTTTCTATCTTGAAAAATACAGATTTTGTATCACTTGAAAGTGAAAAATAGCTCTAAATTAGGGTTTTGACGATAACAAGTTTTTATTTCAATAGGTAAAATGCTTTTTTCTTAGGTCAAACTTATTTTATTATAACAACTGATGATATATTAGGTAAATACATGCAAAAAAATGGGAACCAGTGCATTGCCTAATAATTTTCATATGACACACCACTGATGTTTCAGACGTTACACACTGTTAACATTATAACTTTATTCAAGTTAATTGCTTTTCTTTAGGTATTATTGACCTCAGTTACATTAATTGTTTGCAGAAAAATACTTCTGTAACATTTATGGAAAAAATTGTGCAGTTTTAATTAGTTTAGCACATACATGTATACAAAGCTTGTCTTCATCGACCACTCAATTTATATAAGGTATATTATTCATTTCAAGAACGTGTACCGGTAGTTAAAAATGCTTATGTGATCTAACAGAGTGAAATATGAAGCTAATAGCAATTGTAGTCATCAAAACTCCTTAGAAAATTCACTTAGAAACATACTCTTTATTGCATGTTATGAACAACAGTGTGAAATGTATACTATGGTTTGTTTCGGATGTTACACGATGTTAACATTTCGATGAGATCATCAATTTCTACAAACTCTACAATATAGATGTTTAATCAGCTTGCTAATGTTCTTTGCCTTCAACTATATAGTGTGTCATTCATTAATATCACTAACACATACATGTATGTAAGCAAAACATTGACAAATCTTTAAAAAAATGAAACTATAAAAAAGTACTCCCAGTCATGTAAGTACGGTAATAAGAAATAAGTGAATCCTAATTTATGTACATCTCGAGAATGAGACATTTTAGATGTATTTTAAAATTGTGTATGTGTTAGGTTATAATATACTGTAGTAACAATCATCCTTTACCACTATTTGTATTAGGAGGCTGTTTCAAACGACAACATTTTTTAATGCTCTTAAATAAGTATTTATTTATTTATTTAATTGATGACCGATTGATGAATGGATTATTGATTGGTTGGTTGGTTGATAGATCTTAAAGGTAAAGACCAGTAATGGTCATGCGATTGCATTGTGAAAGAAACGTTGTGGAATCGATCAGAAAAGGTTGATCATCTAGCATCTAGCATCTGCAAGGTTCTGGAATCATCAAAATGATAAGAAATTTGGCCCATTCTTCGTAAAGTTACAAGCACTATACACAGAAAGATGTATATGGGACCACCCTTTCTCTCTCACACGACCATGAGAGAAATAAATTTACCAAATATATGAATTAGTAGGCGGTTTCCCGGCAAATTTTGTATCATCATGTATTAGTCAAAACATATTCTTTCACATGATTGGTAATGAGAGCTTCCATTTCATTTTTTGAAATCGGGGCGTTACCAATACTGGTCTTTACCTTTAACTCTTGCTGTGCCTATATCACAGGTGACAAACAATATACAGTGTAGGTTAAAGGTAATACAAAGTTTTGGTATGGGGTCGTGAATTTGGTTCAAATGAACATATTGGAAGCATATGCGATCCTACAATATTCACTGATCGTTGTCGCGGTCGAAATCGACTCTAAAGTTATGAAATTGTAAATAATAAACACTTTAAGTTGTATAGCTCCCTCTCAAGGTCAAGATATTAATTAAGCTGTAAAACAATGTTTCTTGACTAAAATCGGCCGATTAGCTATTCCCGTTCGGAAATTATATACCACAACTACATATTCTGAGATTTTCATGGTCGCAGCTACCATTGTACGGCCGTAGGAGCTATTTGAAATTCATCAACATTTACCGGGAGCACCGGTAAATCTTTATATTCAATTTTTCTTGAAAGCAAAGGTGTTTTAGGGGCTACAATTTCTAGTGATTTTAATACATCCACAGGGGCATCCAAATATATCAAAGTTTTAAAGAATCACTATCCACCCATTTTTCAAAATTTCCCAAAACTTTGTAATACCTTTAAACATGTACCGTATTTGCCGGCGATAAGGCCGCAGCGCCGCACCCCCAACTTTGATATTTCGTAGAGGAAAAAAAACAAAAATGGACAGCCGATTTATATTTCACAGTAGTGTAGGGTTGCGGTTCTAACAGATAATTCCTAGCACTCTTAACACAGAGGCAGCCCAGCAGACATGTTGTAGGATTGATAACTACTGGCTAACTGACCTAACACTAAGTTGGACTTAAAAAGTATGGACAGCCATTGAAGCCTTAAATTGAAATATATTCAAAAGCAAAAATTGGAATATTTTAGACTTTTCATCAATTCCTCATCAAGAACATGAAATCTCCCATGATAATAGAAAATATGAATGATTTGAATCAACATTTTATGCCTTCTGAAAAAAAATTACAAAATATTTTCAAGGATGCTAATGGCTGCCCATGAATTTTAAGTCCAACTTAGAGATAAGTTCAACTTAGGATCTTTGTGAAACACCCCCCAGGTTTTAATGTGTAAAAGCATTATAGCATTCTATGTAGCATTCCACATACATTCCATGCAAAGTAGAATAAATCAATACATATTCATATAGTCCCAAACAAGTATAAATCAACATCACAAAGTATTCTTGAATATTCAAACATAAACAAAGGGTATATATTGAATATTCGTAGTATATGTAAATTATACTATATAAGCTTGACTGCATGACGTGAAAATTGAAACCAATGAGAGAGAGAGAGATAGACAGATGAAAGGATGGTGGATGAAAAGGGTTAGTGTGAATGCGGGATGACCTATTAATATGAAAGGGATGAATCATGGATATGAAGGGGAGTTTCAGAAGTTCAAAATAAATCCCTACACTAGCTTGTACATTTTGTATGTATGCATACATTTTGAGGAAGATACTACATGTATTATGTTTAAGATCATTAAATAAGGTATTACTGTTAATTCCCTTTTCTTTTATACATGTATGTACCTTCTACACAGATTAGTTACGTGTACTGAGTGCCCTTTTTAAAAGGTATTTTCAAATGAAAATCCATATTTCCCATACATTTTTAGAAAAACATTTTAATTTGCTTGATTTTATCAACTTTATATACCTGTATCATACCCGTGTCATGTACATGTACACTGGGTATTGCTTAAGTGGGTGATTTTGAGCTTTTGTAACCTACCAAATAGTTTAGGTTGACCATACAATCTTTGGTTATATGACATAATTTGGAACAACCTCTGTAAAAATGAAAACGTGATGATTTGCAAACACACAGCAATATAAATAGCAAGACGAGAGGTTGAAAAATTGAAATTTGCTATTCTCACATCTATATTTGCCCCTCATTTGAACTAGTTAAAGTATGAAAATGTCTGTTAACAGTTTAATGTAACATCCGAAACGTGCTAACAGCATACCAGAAAGTGCTGTTAAAATGGCTGAATAATTTGTATGAGTCACTTTTATTGAGATTTTTTCTGATAAATTATAATTAAGGATACACTAAAGCAGCCAGCAATGCCTTGCACCACAAAGTGTGGCTTCAATATTTATGTTTTATAAGTCAATTTTGCAGAAAATTTAGATATTTTACGGAAAATTTGATTTTTGCATCATATTTCTTCATATTTTTATATTTAGATCTAAATGAAATTATAAAAATAGTGTTTTTAACAGGAGTGTGCATTGTGAAATCGTAACTTGCACATATGATCGAAAATTAGTTGATATTTGCAAACTATGTGTTAACAATCAAATAGTGTAACGTCCGAAACACCCTTCTTGAGTTTACACAACATTATTGGATTTGAAAGACCTGATTTGTGTTTTGACTTGTGTTAAGACTTATAATAACTTATTTCATAATGATTTATTTACTCCAGATACCCTCAAATATGGATTATCATCATTTATTTGGTATTTTTTGTTTCGGACGTTACATTTGTTTCGGACGTTACAACTGTTTACGGAAAATTGGTTTTAACTATAAAATAGTATTGTAATGATGTATTGCAAATTTCTTTTTTTGGTGGGTAGCCGCCATGAAATGTTTAAAAAATGTTACGAAAGATAGGTCCTGCAGCTCATATATTTTTTGCTACTTCAAATTGAAAGTTGTTTCGGACGTTACAAAATTGTTTACGGAAAATGAGACAACTTTTTCAAATTTTGAATTTATTTCTAATATAAGCGCTACTACAATTAAATTATATTTTCTTTTAATTTAATGACTTGGAGTAACTAATAAGCTTATTCAAACCATAAACAATCTCATTAAATGATTGTTCTAGTGGGTTAAATGAGGGCCTACATTGTTTACGGAAAATGTAACGTCCGAAACACCATTTTCAATTGCACTGTTCCATCAAAATACAGGAGTTAATTCAGATTACTGTTAACTTTCTTTAAGATCCACCCATGCTAATTAATCATCAATAGAAAAAAAACATATTGCTTGTGGGTATATATTTTGTTCGGCTCCAACCAAAAAGGTATGTCAATTTTGTTACAAAATTCCGTAAACAATTGGCTGTTCAGGGATACCTCATGCACATAAAGCAACGCTAAAAAAAAATCGTTAAGCTATGGGAGGTTAACCTAGGTCCATGCTACAAGAAAAAGTTGTAACTGATTTCTAATTCTTTATCTTTGTAAAGTTTCAGGCTGTCAAAGGGTCATTAAGCTATTTGGTCATAGTTAAAAAAAACCAGTGCCTTGTGTAAATGAATGGATATGATACAGTGCGTCCCAGAAAAAAACGAAACCGAGAATTATCTATGTTTTATCATAACTCAGTCACATTTATAATTAATAAATGCATGAAGTCTTTCGTCTACGACTGATTGTCAACGAAGCGGAGTTAAGTCTTTTGTTAGTTCCGTTTGTTGCTACGGCAGGCAGCCAGTGAAAACGAATTCGATTAATGAAATTATGGAAATGCAAGCACTATTTTAAACAAACAAAACTTTGTTATTCCTAGCTAATTTTTCCTGACTGAGGTGTCATATGAAAGGGCAGAAAGTTTCAGAAACTCAACTTTCTACAAATGTGATTTTCTCTTTGAAATTCAGATACCGTCCGCCAAATGACTGGTTTTCTCTCTTCAAATTCATGTTTATCACTCATGCGTGAAATATTATGAGTAGCATCAAATGAAAGAGGAGGATCTAAGCTTTCCACAGATTATGTGTCATTTATCAATTATAATTGTGATTAAGTTATGATAAAACATCGATAATTCTCGGTTCGTTTTTTTCTGGCACGCACTGTATAGTACATTTTTCAAAATGTATTTATATTCAATTTATGCATGTGTACGTAGCCACGAGTTATGACACTCATCTGTTATAGAATTACTGTATCTCAATATGCAAACGGTATAAATTAGTTGTTGCAAACATTATGTCTTGCCGTTCTAACATTAATTTGCAATCAGAGTATTAGGTGAATGAAATTATTTCGTAACGGGGCACTTAAACAAAAAATGTTTCCGCTGTACAGCAGTATAATTATAACAAATAGGCCATTTTCGTAATACATATACCAATGATTATTGAATTCTCTCGCTATACGTATAATCATTCTCTAGCATTTTCTCCCTTTCTATATAATTATCACAGCGCAAAGGGACCCATTTGTGATGGGCGCGAAATAAGTATGGCATATATTATCCCATTATCCTTTCGCCTATCTTTCCTTATTCCTATCACAGGGTTTATCCTGATCGTTGGTATGCAGATAAATGATAATCATCCTACGACAATATTATCAACATGGATCGTATAATTATGACTCTACTACAGACCATGGAAACTAGATTAGTTTGAGCAAGGACTGAAAATAAGAGTGTTTTAGATTCCTTTCTTGATTATTGTGTACTCACAAGCTAAAGTTAAGAAGATGACGAGCTCTGTGACGATGGGCGTTGCCGTGGTAACCGCATCTTTGATGGTGCTGGTGGTGGTGATGTTGATCGTCGGCAAGGAAGATACGATGGTGAGAGAACCTAGCACACGACGAGATTTCTTCGCTGCCGATCAGTATAGGTATATTTAAAAAATTCTTATTATTTTATATTTCTTTGAAGTATGATATCTTCACACTCTCAGTCGCTCAGAAATATTTGTGAATCTTACATTTTAGCGGCTGAACGAGACATTTTAACCTTGATATTTTTATCTCGTTTTTAATAAATTTAAGAAACTTTTTATGTAAATTGTATTATCTTTGGGAAAAGCCTTAATAGGCCATTGGCCTTTGTTTTTTCCCACCACATTATGATTTAAATTGAAGATGTTCATTTTAACATTTGTTAACGTATTATATGCATATAAATTGTACTTGTGTTTTTTTAAATCAGATGTGGAAATAAAACTTGAACTTGAACTTGAACTTGAAATATTAAATGCAATAATTCCCCCCCCCCCCAGGAACATGATTACGGGGATCTCACAGACCCCTCCCTCTTATTTGTAAACCGATGGGGGGAGGGGGCACGATTTCAGGGCATTTCATTTTCTAAATAGGTCCACTGCCTCTGAATCTGCCTACGATTATACTTCATTCATTACATGATGCCAATAACCTTCCCTCTATTTGACTTTATAGTAATACTATCATTATGCATTTTATTTTGATATTCTATCTCGCTACTTTACTCAGATTCCCTGGCAGCAGACAGCGTGGAGAGGAAGGAACGTCGTTTGTCAAGTTAACAGTCAACACATCCACGGTCCTCAGAACCGTCGACGACCGTTTCGTATCGGTGGGGGCGACAATGGGCAGCTTCAATCGCACACTTGGACAACTCTTCAAGTAAATAGGGGCGTCGTTCTTGGGGAGGGCGGAAGGACATTCTCCCCGTTATTGAAATATGGAGAATTCAGTATAAAATGATACTTCATAGCTGTGCTTAACGGATATGGGAATGATAAGGGATATTAAGGTGCGTGATGGGCGAAAGTTCCACGGCGCCTAGAAACTAAAACATCTAAGGAAAGACTTAAAAATCTAAATTGAATAGATGACATAAAAAGGGGCAGTATAGTTTGAAGGAATCTTTGTAGGTGGCGTGTGGTAAACTTATTCAGCCCGTTTTTAGAGATTATTTGATGAAAAGCTGAATTGAATTCTTTCCATTGCCTTTCCTTAATGTTTTCTGTTGAGGCTAAAGTGCATGGCCACAGAGAACCAAGGACCACACCCCTTGTGCTTGTTTTGCTTTTATTCGACCACTGTTTTTCTTCATTTTGTCTCTCTCATCGGCATTGATAGATTCAATAATATTAGTAAGGATGAGGAAAACCATCGCAAAACTGTTTACGCTATCGTAACAGATGATTATGTATTTACTTGATAATAGATGACCATCTCAAAAGGAAGATAAGTTGTAAATACTGCAATTGTAAATATAACTGTGATTGTAACTGTAATTGTAAATGTAACTGTTATTATGTTTACGAGTTATGAGTAATTTACAACTGCCTACAGAATGCTTACTTATATTGCTATGATTCTATTTTTGTATTATTAACATCATTGTAAATGCTCTAGTAAAATATTGTACAATTCAGCACATTTTTGAATAGATAAATATTTTTAAAAATGTAAATGTTAATAAATATGTAAATGCGTGTAATTTGTATCAAATTCTAAAAGTAGTTATATTTGGCTTTTCCAGTTCAACTCGTTTTTGGACGGTAGCCCGCGGCCTTTCTCCTGCTCTCTATCGTATGGGCGGAGCTGAAGCTGATTTCACTTATTTCGACGCGTATAGCACTCGTGATGAATGTGCAGTAAACAGGGACTTCAATGGAAAGCCTGGAAAATTAAAAGATTATGGAAAACTGACATTTTTTAATCAGACACTTTGTGGTAAGTGACTATTCTTAAAGTTACAGTATATTGTGTTTATTTGTCCTACCAGGAAATTAAAAGTCTAAATATACCGGCGCTATGAATAAATTCGTTACGGACAAAAACAAAACACAAGTATACATGTTCAGCTACGATTTGCTTACATGTATGTATTCCTAATATTGATATACAGTGTGAGTCAAAAAAAACTTTACACCTAGAAAAATGCTAATAATTTTAAGAATCATTTATGAAAAGTAAATTATTATACACCATATGAAAGAGTGTTTCATCCCAAATCGTTTGGTACCATTTTGGGTGGTATGTGTTCACGCTTGGATAAATAGGAGGCATTGTTTGCGAGAGTGCAAAAATCGACTTGCGCCAAATAATGCTTATGTGATGTTTGAATAAAACAATTGGGATTTCGGTATTAATTCGGTCTTTGCAGATCCAAATAACATCCCTACCAAAATTAATCATGTCACACATATCAAAACACACACAGAGTCACACTCAATAAGTCACACAAACACACGCACACACTCGCACATACACACACACCACCACACACGCGCACACACACAAACATATGATAATGGTGTTCATTTGGAGTAAAATACGCATGTACAAAAAAAAAACATTCTGTTTCAATATGCTTTGTCAAACTTTATTTTTTACTTGATCTTCAAATTGTTAACGATCATCATAATTATGATGATAATGTTAATTCAAATGCTTATCATCATGGATCCTTTGAAGCTTCATTTGTGACCAGCAAGTAACTGTCCGTTCATCTTCTCCTCGACATGACCTCCGTCTGCATCTAAATTTGCTATGCGAGTGTGTGTGTGTATGTGTGGGTGTGTTAGTGTGTGTGTTTCATATGTGAGTGTGCGTGTGTGTGTGTGTGACTTTGCTACTGAAAAAAGCATCTGCAATGCATCTCATTTCATACATTCAATTCATTCTCTCACTTTAATACTTTGGCGCAATTCGATTTTTGCACTCTCGCAAACAATACCTCCTGTTCATCCAAGCGTGAACACATACCACCCCAAAATGGTACCAAACGATTCAGGATAAAACACTCTTTCATATGATGTATAATACTTTACTGTTCATAAATTATCTTTTTAATTATTAGTAATTTCCTAGGTGTAAAGTTTTTTTTGACTCACACTATATGCTGTTCTTTGATGTAGGGCCTCCATTTAGCATTTCTGTCAGTAAAATGTTTATAATTGTTTTCATGACACCTTTTTTCTTTTGTCGCAAATTCATTTGCGTTGCATTAATAATTTAATCGAAAGAAACGAAGCTGTCGGACAAATTACGTTCTCATAGATTTGGCCAAAACCAAAAAAGAAGTCCTTGAATTGAATCGGCAAAACTAGTAAAAAGGTATATAAGAAAAGGTCCACCAAATATCCTGGTGAAAACGATAGTTTTTATTTGCCGACAGATTTTTTCTTTTTATAGGGGCTTTGTCATATTTCATCCTCTCCTCATCCAACAATGTGCATCACATCTAGATGTGGCCTATATTTATTGTTATTTTCCTCTTGTATTCTTTATTATTAGCACACACTTGGGATAATATCAACGAGTTTGCTCGATCTGTCGGATGGAAAATTTTATTTTGTCTCAATGCTCTGACTCGAAACGAAACATCTTGGGACCCGACCAATGCTCTTGAACTGCTCAACTATACTAAACAGAGAGGGTATCCAGTTCTATGGGGCCTGGGAAACGGTAAGAATATTTGATTACGTAGGCTGCGTCATCGACTAGCGCAGTCCTTGACGTAGGCTGCGTCAACGATTAGCGCAGTCCTTAACGTAGGACTGTGCCATCGACCAGCGACTTGTGACACATTCATAATTCCTGCAAAGTTTTACAGAATTTGATGTTGGCTGCAAATGGGACAAAGTACATTACATAAGTATTCAATAGCGCGTTTATCGTAAGAATCTCTTGCGAACAATTTTTCAGCTCACCTGTATAAAGCGTACCAATAAAGGGAATCTACCTTGTATATCATGTGCATATAGGTCGCTGCTAGCTATATCGAGCAAGTCTTGTGAAAGTCTTTGCTATATTATTGGACGTCTTGGGTACAATTTTCTAGCCATATCTGAATAATTTGTAAACTTCTGTGGCTAAGAGGTAAAGGGCAAGGCGACACAATTCTGAAAACATTTTTCACATTACAAACATGTCTTTAAGGTCAGATATATAGAATAGGGGAACAATTAGGTGGGGTGGGGCATTTTTTTTTAATACTACAGAATACTAGAATATATCTCAAAAGAGGAAACTGGCTGCCCCTGAGTAAATTGCTCTTTTTATCTCTCTCTCTCCTGTAGAGCCCAATGGTTTTCCAAGGAAAGCCAATGTTACGGTGACAGGTGCTCAGATGGCCGATGCCTTCCACACCCTCAGGAAGGCGGTTACCCAACTACCCGACCATTCGGATATCATTCTAGTCGGACCGGATACCTCAGCTCCTATTAAGATTAAAAAGAAGAAGGGCAACATGCTTACAGGAACCGAAACATATCTCAATGAGCAAGTTACTCTTTTCTCCTCTTCTCAAAACCATATAGAAGGTTTTTTTTTTTTGGGGGGGGGAGGGGGAGGATCAAGCCCCCCGGACATTTCTTCAAGCATCCTCTATAAAGAAAAATCACGAGGCACATTAAGAAAAACGGATGCAAGAACCTCTTAGCCCCTGCCCCCCCCCCCCCCCCCCCCCTCTACCTCACACACATTTTTTTTCTTTCTCTAGAACCGCTTCTGTTTAGAGATTTGTATATGATTTGATGCTGATTCTAAAGCTAAGTTTGTAATTTCACTTGGGTTATTAAAAAGAATATGGACTTTTATCACTGAATTATGCTATTGACATACTAAATGTAAGTTCTCATTAGAAACCTTAAGATCGTTATTACCTCATGTTCTCATTATCCCTCGCTCTCATGGATATCTAAAGGATATTTAAAGGTATATTCAATTTACCTTTGAAGATTCTTTCAATATTTTGAAGGGGAAAACAAGTGTCACAATAAAAGCTCATTTAGGTCTTAAATTAATACATTGTGATTAATAGTCATAACCGATTTGACCTTCTACTACCTCCTTTAAATCCGACCTTGGATCTAAGATCGTTTTTTTTAACAAAAGGACAATTTGAACATGTTTTTTGAAATGCAATTTAAAAATTGATACATCATGTCGTACAGGACACATTTCGCGGAAAGCGCTTTTGATATATATATATTTGAAAAATAATGATGTACAAAAAAAGACAATAATGAATCGAGTAAAACCATATTAATAAAAGCATCATCATCTTCACAACTGGGCCTCGTCTTATAAAGAGTTGCGATTCGGATCCAAATCAATCGCAAGTTTGCAGTCTCATATAGTTGCGATTGATATCAATCGCAATATACGTTACTATTAATCGCAAATGTTTATACGGCGGGGCCCGAGTCATGATTATAAATTTACTGTTTTTTTTTTGTAAACAGGTTCCTGCAAGCAGTGGGAAATGCAACCAATATAACCTCGTTCCATTTCTACTACACCAGCGGTAGAACTGCAGGGTTTGAAAACATGACTGATCCTCGCGTTGCCGATTCACTGATTCCAAATATAGAGAACGTCCGGCAGTCGGTGGCGGATTACGGGTCTGCATCTAATTCCAAGATATGGATCACAGAATCTGGTCTGACTTTTGGTGGTGGTCCGTCGGGGTTAAATGATAACTACATCACCGGAATGCTGTAAGACCCTAGCCCTACACCCTCATGTTTTCCATTTTCTATCTTCCTCCTTACTCTACCGAAACAAAAAAGATATTGTATTGCTCTTTGAGACCAACCAAAATTCTTGAAATCTACGGTCGGCTCTTTATTTAATTTTTTTACCGTTTTTTAGAGAGAAAAAAAAAAAGGGTTAAACAAATAAAAAAGATTTCCGACCGACCGACCCATGTTTAATTGGCCCCTAAAGGGCAATACAACATCTTGTTTAGGCCTTATTCAAGGATGGCGCTCGCGGGGGACTTTGGCCAGAGCCATTTATTCACAGAGTTTGGCCAACTTGGTTTCACTTGGTCACAACTTGGGGTATATTTTTTTGTTTTGTACTTGCCCAATAAAGCAAAATTCGCCATAATCAATGGCTCTGACTTGGGCTTACACCATTAGGGAAATCTTTAAACAGGAGTTTCCAACAATTTGAATTAATGCATGGGACCATACCCATATAAGTTTAACTTATTTCAAAACATTTTGGTGATTTTCCAATAAACATATTTTGTTAAAAATCAGAGATGAGAACAGTTATTTTTAACATGACCATAAATATTATGATAATATTCTACCCCCCCCCCCAAGAAAAAACACCCTCTCTTCCCCCTTCCCCCCCCCCCTCTCTCTCTCTCTCTCTCTTCCTCTCTTCTCTGCCCTTCTCTCTGTGTCTCTGTGTCTCTCTGTCTCTCTTTCTGCCCTTCTCTCTCTCTCTTTCTCTTTGTCACCCTCTTTTTGTCTGTCTGTCTTTCTGTCTGTCTCTCCATCTTCTCACTCTCTTTCGATCCATCTGCTTCTCCCAATTCCTCTCTTTCTTCCTCTCTCTCTCATTCTGTCTGTCTGTCTCCCTCCCTCCCTCTGTCGCTTCTCACTCACTTTCCTTCTCCACTCTCATATTTTCAATTTCCTTTTAATCAATCATTATAGAAGGACCTACATCTAATTAAGACTTATTATTTTATAACCAGATTGCTGGATAAGCTTGGTATATCAGCCCGTCTTGGTGTAGATCTGATAGTCCAGCAAGGATTGCTAGGAAAAACAGGAGGAGTCATCGATGGTACATACACTCCACGTCTGGTGAGACACAAGTATTTGTTTGTCCGTCAGTCTGTCTCTCTTAACATTTATGTCTGTATTCCTATCTGTCAGAGGTGTCACTAAAGAGCAACATTATGATGTCATCCCCACTAATAATTTATGTCGGCAAACTTTGTTATCAGTAATTTAGATTAAAATTATGCCCTTAATTTTTTTTAAATGGAAATACAGACATTTGAGGATAACCCCCCCCCCCCCCCCATTTGACCTGTAAAACTTCTTACTTGCATTTGTTAGTGAATCTTTCCTATCTATCTATCTATACCGATATGTATACTTTTGTCTGGCTACATGTCTGTCTGTCTTTCTGTATCCATTATACGGAGGTTCTCTCATAATTATGTCGAAGTCAAGCATTATCAGGCCGTACATTTCCTCGTGAATATTGTAAGTTCATTTTCATTTGCAGAACGCAAGGTGTATATACTGAACATGCACTAATTGTAGAATCAAATTCAGCGTGCTTCTAAATTATACTTTGATTTTTTATATTTATACTTTTTAAATGGAAATACAGACATTTGAGGATAACCCCCCCCCCCCCCCCCCCCCATTTGACCTGTAAAACTTCTTACTTGCATTTGTTAGTGAATCTTTCCTATCTATCTATCTATACCGATATGTATACTTTTGTCTGGCTACATGTCTGTCTGTCTTTCTGTATCCCTTATACGGAGGTTCTCTCATAATTATGTCGAAGTCAAGCATTATCAGGCCGTACATTTCCTCGTGAATATTGTAAGTTCATTTTCATTTGCAGAACGCAAGGTGTATATACTGAAAATGCACTAATTGTAGAATCAAATTCAGCGTGCTTCTAAATTATACTTTGAAACTCAATTCCTGCACAAAAAACATAATGTTGTGAAAATGTTATCTGTGATTGCACTATTGTGAAGTGCTATGCTTTATTGAGTATTATTAATCGAATTCTGTCGTTAATTAAACTCATAAGTAACAAGTTATTTATATTTATATTTCTTCTATCCATATCTAGCCATATTGGTTGTTGTTATACCACAAGAGGCTCATGGGAACTCGGGTGTTAGACATCTCCAAAGTCGTTTCTTCAAGCACTAAGACCTCACAACACAACGATCCTTTTGACTTTTCAAGTTACGTTCGGATATATGCCCATTGTACGAAGACGAGGTAAATGTCAATTTGCCACTTTCGCTGGTAGTTTTCAATGAATACTTCATGCTCGTCAGAGTTATTTTGATGTTGAATAACATAGATGGAATTTTTAAATCCCACGTTTCACTCATTCATGTGGCTATCCATGATTGGTTGATGCTATGTCGGCTAAGAATGATGCGATCCTTAACGCCGTCAGTAGTAGCTATTATAGTTTGCAGTTTGCTGACAACCCCCCCCCCCCCCCTCCATTTTTTACCATTGCCTTAGTTTTTGTTGAGTTTGTTCATTTTGTTGTATGAATTTGTATTATCTAGATCTAATTCGAACCATAGTTGATCGAGTTTAATAGCATTGGCGTAGCATGGGTCCACCCATAGAGGGAGCACTTGAACAATTGTTAGTTTGTGGAGGGGGGGGGGGGGGGGGGGGGGGGGGGGTGGGTCACCGGATATTCAAACGCAAATTTACAAGGCTACTGATTAGGGGTGCAGTAGGTGGTCCAGGTGTTTCTTTCCTCATTGTTTTCCTTTTTCCTTTTCCCTTTTTTTCTCTTTCTGTCTTTTCAATCCCTTTTTTCTTCTTCATCATGGCAGGTGGGAGGTCATGGGCAGGCGCGCTGGAAGCAGTTTGGGATTTTTTTTTTTTTTTTTTTTTTTTTTTTTTTTGGGGGGGGCAAACATTCCAGGGGGGGCTCACATCCAGGGGCAGTGACGTAATGAGAAAAAAATTTCGGAAGGGGGGGGGGGGCAGACGAAAAATCTGCATCACCACCAGTCTTACACGTTACATGCAGGTCCCGCGGAACGTTTTTCAAAGTGGAGTATTATCGATCAGGTAGAGCGTAAATTGGCGTGGGGTCCAGGGCATGAGCCTCGGCAGGGGGTCAGGGGCTGAGCCCCGGGAAGCTCAGGGGTTTTAGGTATTTAATAACGGTTAGATGAGCATCCAGGGGCCCTCTGTAAGGTAATTGACGTTTTCCAAGGGAGGGGAGAGCCCCCAGAAGCTCAGAGGTTTTAATATTTAACTATGGTCAGATGAGCATCCAGGGGCCGTCTTAGGGCCCTTGGTGTGGTCCAGGGGGCAGAGCCTCCGGAAGCTCAGGGGTTTTAGGTATTTAATTACGGTCAGATGAGCATCCAGGGGCCCGCCGTAGGGCCCTTGGTGGGGTCCAGGGGGCAGAGCCCCCGGAAGCTCAGGGGTTTTAGGTATTTAATTACGGTCAGATGAGCATCCAGGGGCCCGCCTTAGGGCTCTTGGTGGGGTCCATGGGGCAGAGCCCCCGGAAGCTCAGGGGTTTTAGGTATTTAATTACGGTCAGATGAGCATCCAGGGGCCCGCCTTAGGGCCCTTGGTGGGGTCCAGGGGGCAGAGCTTCCGGAAGCTCAGGGGTTTTAGGTATTTAATTACGGTCAGATGAGCATCCAGGGGCCCACCTTAGGGCCCTTGTTGGCGTCCAGGGGGCAGAGCCCCCGGAAGCTCAGGGGTTTTAGGTATTTAATTACGGTCAGATGAGCATCCAGGGGCCCGCCTTAGGTCCCTTGGTAGGGTCCGGGGGCGGAGCCCCCGTAAGCTCTGGGGTTTTAAGCATTCAATTACGGTCAGATGAGCATTTTTTGTATACCTTATTTGTGACATTGGCAGGTCACTTATTTTTTTCTCCGTCTTTCTTTCTTGTTCTCTTTAACATACTTTTTCAAAAAGGAGGGGGGGGGGGGGGGCTCTCGAGCCCAGCCACTTTGCAGACCATGACATAAAGGCTTCTAAATAAGCATATTTCACCTGACTGTAATTTGGGAATTTCTTATTTTCCAACAAACGCATAAAAAGGTATGACTTATCCCAAAAATGGAGAAAAAATGCCGGAAAATCATGTACAATGTAACAACATCAACATTTGTCAATCACTTGTTTCGAATAAGAAATAGATCACCCCCCCCCCCCCCCCCCCCCCATCATTACGCCAGCGTTCAGGGGCTCATGTCTTCTCACCCCTATAACAAAAAAAACGGACACGCTTTCCCATTCTCGCACAATATGTCCACGATATGCGCGTATCGCTATTATTGAGACCTCCATTGATAAATACGGTATAGGTGGCATGCGCAATGTTTATGAAATTTAATTCCTGTGAACTTTCCTTTTTCTTTGAATGGAATTGTATATGTTGTTAACTTCGAATTTTGCCAAACTTCCTGAACTTGACCTTGTTTAAATTGGCAAAGAGGAATGATGCTGGATATAAACTTACAGTTCCACACGCTCTAGTCTCGTCTCAGTTTCTTCATCGACATGTCTCAATTTCTGTCTCACTCACTAGCATTCGACTTACACTGCGCATCTCACGGTGACGATGTCGACGTCCAAAAAGCACATCATTATCAGTCCAAAATGTGCCTTGCACGTATACTTTATTCGTCCCAATTATCACGATGATGTACAGTGGCTAATCATGAGAAGTATGTCATAAAAGAGCAAAAGAATAGTGTTGTAGTAGACTAGTACAAGTAGATTGAAAACTGTTATGCTTTCCATCTCCATGGCACATCTTCCCCTTCCATCTTGTTTCTTTGCACTGATTTATATAACTTTCACCGTAGATGGCGTTAACCTAATAGTTTGTATCAACATTCCGGCCCCTTAATTATATCTCTAAAAAAATATAATTATATAATTTTTCAAAATTCACATTAACCTAGACTTTCATGAATTAAGAAACCTGACCGAAGCATACTCTACAAACAAGGAACAAACACCCTTTCCTATACCGAGTAACCTTGAATTCCTTCATACAAAGTATAGTTTACCTTTACTACGGTTCCTAAGCCTGCTAGTGTCCTCACATGCAATACCTTTTCCTATATAAAGTGTCCTCAGATATCTTTTAACAAAGTAAAGCTACCTTAACTGAAATCTACACATTATCCTCAATACCTAGGATTGCATTCCTAACTGCATCTGTGAAACAGATCACACCTTTACCGGTACCTAATATCTAGACTGTATACCTATAGTCTTCACTATAAAATAAAACCAGTTACGTGAAGGCAAGTTTATAAACATGTAATGCAAAATTGCAAATCAATACAAACTCTAAATGTATCTGCAAAATTGTAATACATTTTAAACCTTTAACAAACTATAGAGGTTGTAATTTAACAATGATTAGGATGCATCTAAAAAGGTCAACTGACATATGAGCACTTTCAATAAGTATTGCTTCTCCTTGTAGCAATGACATTATACGTTTGAACATCTTTAAAACAACAACACATTTTTTAACCTTTTCTCGATACCCTTCTTTGAGTGATCCTTGCTGTATCAATCAATATATTAAACATCAAGAATTGTACTTGTAATGTGATTCTTGACAACAAAACATAAATTATTTGCTTATGCCACTTCTGGATGCTACTAAAAGGTACTTCTAATACATGACTTTTCTCTGCACATAAGCATACATGTAGTACATGTAACCGTCCAAAAAAAAGCAAACATTATTCTTCCAATAGATCAATTTACACTTTTTCTTCTCTTTACTTGCATGCATGTTTAAGTAAATGTCAAATACACTTGGAACAAACTAGTAATTTGATCACAATGCTTAGGGTGCAAAATTTACATTCAAATAAAAGAACAGTAATTCAAGCAATTATTTAACTCTAGTACATGTATATCTGAGTTAAAAGCACTACAAATGACACAAAAAAAAACATTATATTCAATACTAAAATGCATCAGATTAATCTCCTTTTTTCTTATGCCCAATGAAATAATGAAATGCATGTTACATAAAAAAGTTACATGAAAATGTAATTTACAAATTTCTTGATGAAACTTAAGTCCTTCAGTCACGTCTAGTGTTCTTGATGGTATATACTTATTATATTCATAACTCAGCAAATATCATGGTTCTCATCGAAGTTCCTTCTTCTTTATAAATGCAGAAAATGTCCATTGTATTTAGCATCAGAAGTTTTCCATTTAAATGTTACTATAGTTCTCCTTGTTCTAACTCAATCTGCAGGTACATATCCAGCTAAACTTGATATTATAATACTGCGTTGCTTGGTTGATCCTTGCTCAGTTGCACAATAATAAGTGTCAACAATTCAGGGTCCTTGCTTGTATTTCATAAAAACAAACGCATTTAAACAGACGAATCCTGTGAACTTTATTAGATGCTGTCGCGACTTAAATCTTTCATGAATTCAGCAATAATACTGCATTCATTCACTGAGGCAGAGCAAGTCGTGCACCTCATTAAAACAATAACTGATTAAATTATTCCAATATAAACTTTAATGATCCTGGTCTACTGTAGCACACAAAGTGATCGCAAATTATGAATTTGGTATCAATACCAGATTCATTTACTAGGGCAGAGCAAGTCGTGCACCCCGTATCTAACAATTAAATTAACCTATATTCATGAAATGATTCCAACTGATCCGTCCAACGCGATGAATATTGTTGATCCTGCTGGTTGAGAAATTAAATTCATGCCAATACTTGCGAAATGATCCATCAAAAACTTTCAGCAACAAAAATATCACATTCGCTTTGTGTCAGATTTCCACTTGTGCTTATTCTGCCTCCAATAACAAACACATTTTAGTCACCGGTCTGGTTAATGTTGTCATCTTCGTCTTCAGTCGGGCACTGCGCACCAATCCTCGGCTGTCTGGATACACGTCCTCCACTCGAGCCATCGGCCAGGAACATCGGGGAGCATTCTGGTCAGCAATCAGGACTATGTCACCAACTTGCAGACTTCGCTGAGGCTGCAACCACTTCTGCCGTTGCTGCAAGGCAGGAAGGTACTCACGTACCCACCTTTTCCAGAAGATATCTGCTAGATATTGCATTTGTCTCCAACGTTTACTGGAGTACATGTCCTTGTCTGTGAACCGCCCAGGAGGTGGCGATGACGTTGTCTTGAACTGCAGCAAGTGATTTGGGGTTATAATGTTCAGATCATTCGGATCTTCCGATGATCTCGTTAGAGGCCTGCTGTTTATTATAGCCTCGATTTCACACATCAGCGTTTGTAGCTGCTCGTCACTTTGGCTGCTTTTCAGATGCTGCTCATGAAGCACGGCATGGAGAATTTTTCGAATTGTTCTAATCTGTCTTTCCCAAACTCCTCCATAGTGTGAAGCTGCCGGAGGATTGAAGTTCCACTGTATTCCGTGAACTGCAGTGAAATGCACAATTTCCTCTTTTCGCCATTCCTTAAGGGCCTGTTTTAGCTCACTGCAAGCCCCTACGAAGTTGGTTCCATTGTCAGAATACAGTGCTTTAACTGGTCCTCTCCGACTCACAAATCGACGCATGGCATTTATACAAGAACTTGTGTCAAGGCTTCCAGCTACCTCTATATGGACTGCTCTGCAGGACATGCACGTAAACACAACTCCATACCTTTTCTTGACACTGCGACCATGCTTTATCTCAAAGGGTCCAAAATAGTCCATTCCAGTGTGTGTGAACGGTGGTTCACATGCTTCTATTCTGCAACTGGGAAGATCCGCCATCTTCTGCGTGCTTGTTTTAGCCTGGTATTTCCTGCATACAATACACTTCCTGATCACAGCCTTGATAAGTACACCTGCGCCAACTATCCAGTATTTCTGGCGCAACTCAGCTAGAACATGGTTATGCCCTTGGTGACCCACCTTACGATGCACATGCCTTATGAGAAGGGTCGAGACATGGTGGCTATTCGGTAGTATTATTTGGTGCTTGGCATTCTCTGGGATTTTGGCATTTCTCAATCTCCCTCCAACACTCAGTAGCCCGTCTCGAACTTCTGGGTCTAGCTTCTCCAGTTGTGATCGTTTCCTTCTTGATATCTTAGTCTGATCGACATCTTTTGCTTTGGTACCATCAGTCATTTCCCCTGGGAAATTCTGCCATTGAATGTAAGACACGATGGCCTTCTCAGCATCCTCTACATCATGGACTGTTAATGAAGAATCCTGCTGGACATCTGCGTCTTTTTTGGTTCTTTGCAGCAGCTTCGCCTTTAGTCTGAGCCACCAAGCTACTGCTCTTTTGAGTTTATTCCATTCAGAATAATGTTTCAGCAATCTCTCAACAGGTTGAACTTCATCAGCATGATCAACTATTCCTACCATGCAAGTTTTCTTTACCTCAAGACTTTCAGTTTCCTGAGATATGGACACATCTACAGCCTTTGGCCATTCTTCCTTGGACTTGGTTAGGAACTCTGGGCCATTCTTCCAACCTGCCTTCTGCAGCAGCTCTTCTGCTTTCAAGCCCCTTGAACAATCATCAGCGGGATTTCTTTTCGTGTCCACGTAGTTCCATTGTGCTGGACTGGATCCATCATGGATTATTGCCAAACGATTGGCTACGAATGTCTGAAATCTTGATGTCTCATTGCATATGTAGCGCAGTACTGTCATACTGTCCGTCCAGAAGTATGTCTCATTCACTGGTATCTCAAGTTCCCTTTTCAGCATCTGATCTACTCGAACAGCAACACATGCTGCTGTTAGTTCCATTCTTGGAATTGAGGTTTGCTTGAGAGGTGCCACCCTTGATTTGCTCATAATGAGCTGGCTCCTTGCTTCTCCCTTGCTGTTGCTTGTCCTTAAGTACGAAACAGTACCATAACCCTTCTCACTGGCATCAGCAAAGTGGTGCAGCGAGATCGACTCTGCATCCTCAAATCCTGTTGATCTCAAGCATCTCTCTACCTTGAACCTTGACAACACCTGAAGCTCGTCTAACCATTCCTGCCACCTTTTCTTCAGGTTCAGTGGAATTTGCTCATCCCAACCGATTCTCTGTCTGCACAACTCTTGCAACAATTGTTTTGCCACCAAAATCACTGGTGAAACAAATCCTAAAGGATCGTATACTGAGCTGACAACTGAAAGTATTCCTCTTTTTGTCGGAGGGCGATCCTTGATTAAGATGTTGAAGCCAAACTTGTCTGATTCTGCACACCAAAGAATTCCTAGTGCTCTCTCTTGTGGCAACTTGTCCTTGTCAAAGTCTAGCTCCTGCACTGTACTTGCTCTCTCCTCCTTGGGTATGGCATTCAATACTCTTCTGTCATTGCTCATCCATTTTGTGAGGTGGAATCCTCCTTCCTTACAGGCTTCTTGTAGGCCCTCTGATAGCTCTGCAGCTTCCTGGACTGTTGAGCTTGAGTACAAACAATCGTCAACATAAAAGTTGCGCTTGATGATATGTGCCACCTTGTCCTCTGCAAAGTCTTCTGCTGTGCGCTTCAGGGCATAATTGGCACAAGCTGGTGAAGATCTAGCCCCAAACACATGAACAGTCATGCGGTATTCCTCAATAGGTTGAGCGACATTGCCATCTGGCCACCACAGAAATCGATGTAGATCCTTTTCTTCCTTTAGCAGTTTCACTTGTGAGAACATGGCTTCTATGTCTGCCATTACTGCTATGCGGTCTTGACGAAACCTTGTTAATACACCCACCAAACTATTTGTGAGGTCCGGCCCCTGTAGAAGATTGTCATTCAGTGACTTGCCCTTGAAAGAAGCTGCACAGTCATACACCACTCTAATTTTTTGCTTCTGTGGGTGATATACACCATGGTGAGGAATAAACCACATCTTTCCATCTTCTCTAAGAAACTCGTCTTCTGGTACTCTTTCAGCGTACTGTTTGTCCAGCACCTTATCCATAAACCCTGCATACTCTCTATGGAACTGCGGCTGTCTAGCGAACTTCCTCTGAAGGTGTGCTGCCCTTTGTTCAGCTTGTGGTCTATTATTAGGCATCACCACATTCCTATCCTTGAAAGGTAGCCCCACTTGATAATGGCCGTCTATGTGCTCTGTCGACCTCTTCATTTCTCTCAGGAACCTCTGGTCCTCTCTTGATTTCTCTGGCTTGTCATCTGCAACCCTTTCACTAAAGTCATGGTTAAACATTGTGATTAGTTGCTGGTCAATGTCCTTCTTCACGGATACACGATGTGAAGATATCTTCCTTGGAGTACCTGGCTTTGTCACACCACTTACTGCCCATCCCAACAGTGTCCTGTATGCATATGGTCCACCATATTCACTGTTTACAACTTCTAATGGTTCTGCAGCTCTTGGGACATTGTTTCCGATAAGGAGACCGACATCACAGGATATATCAGGGAGGTTCAGGTGTCTGAGATACGAATATTCCTTCAAGTGAGCTGTTGTAGGGATTTCTTCCTTGCTCACTGGTATGGTGTCTTGGACAAACACCTCCTGGAGATCTATGATGTTATTTCCTTTTAGATCCATAACTTCCAAGTCCTTCAAAACTTGACATCTTATCACCTTATCTTGTGTCATTGTTTGAAGATGGATATTGGTGAGTTGCCCTCTTGTTTGTAGTCCTTTCCTGACTGCCTCTGTACAGAAAACTGCATTGCTTCCGTTGTCTAAGAAAGCGTACGTCTGCATCTGACATCCAGACTCCCTCGATCGGACTACCACTGGAATTACAACAGGTAGCGTATTGGATTCACTGCTGTAATTTGTCATTGACCGTTTATTGTCAGCTTCACTCGAAACATCTGTTGGCATGCTTACATTGTCAGCTTCCCTTGAAACACCTGTCGACATGCTTACATCAGCAGTAGGGGCATTTTTCTCCACCTTCCGTTCTTGGCTATGTGAAGCAGTCATATTCTCTGGTCTGTGCAACACAGTAGGATGCTTTTTCTTGCACGTTTTACATGTCATTCGATTCTTGCAATTCTTTGCCAGATGTCCAGACTTCTCCAAGCATGCAAAGCAAAGCCACTTGGACTTGCAAAATTGCACTCTGTCTGCATGAGGCATGCCTCCAAGTTTCTCGCAATGCTCTAAGCTGTGGTTTGCTGTCTTGCAGTACATGCAATAATCTGGCTTAACATCCTTCTCTATGGCGTTCGTGTTGAAGCTCTGCCTAGTAACAGACTTAGCCTTGGTCTGCTTACTCTCTCCTTGCTTGGTTGGAGCTGACCCTGTTATATCCCCATACACAGGATTGTTGATCACACGAGCTTGCTTGCTGGCAAATCTCACAACATCTTGGAATGTTATGAATTCATTTGCCTCCTGTAAATTGTCTGCTGTGACCCTCCACTGAGCTCGATTCTTGAATGGAAGCTTCATGACGACCATCCTTATTGTCTGTGAATTATTGATTTCCTGCTCAAGATGAAGATCTTTAGCTAAGTTACCCAGCTCGGTAAGGAACAAGGAATATTTCTGCAACGCCTCACCATCTTCTGCCTTCACCATAGGCCATGCAGTTGCCTTGCTCATCATTGCGTCAAGAGCCAAGTACCTATTTCCAAACTTTGCCTCCAATAAGGCTTTGGCCTTCATGAAATTCTGCATCGGTTGGTCACCAAACATGCAGCTTCGAACGATTTCATTTGCCTGGCCTCTTGTGTACTGCTCTAGAAAATATATCTTGTCAGAATAGTCTGATGTTGCTGATTCGATGACGTGTTCAAAGGCCCTCTTGAAAGTGTGGTATTGCAATGGGTTCCCATCAAATGACTGAACATGTCTTTGAGGCAATGCTGACTTCATGTGGCACTCTAGTAATAACTGAGTAAGGTTGTTTTGTTGCCTCTGTATCTCCATCCAATCACCTGCAGCAGCATCTTGCCTTCCAGCACTATTTTGGGATATAAGCTCTCGTTCCCTAATCTGCTGCATGTCTGCAGATCTTGCATTATGATGCACTTGAGTCGATCCTCTAGGCACTTGCCTCATTAGCTCATTAGCTTCAGTTCTTGCAGGGACTGATGTATGAGCAGCTTTCCTGTTCATTTGCTCCGGTCTATACTCTTGTCTAAGCATAGGTTGGGCAATAGTCTGTGGCTCATTTATGATGTTAGATGAAGGATGCATATGGCTCGTTTCTATCTGCCCTTCTTGTAACATTTCTCCTTCTAACTGCTTGATCACAGCAATTTTAGCAGCTGTTGCTGCTAGCTCCGTTTCATAGTCAAACTGCTCCCTTTCTCTCTGAATCAATTGAGCTTGTTCTTCTAAGGCTTGTTTTCTTTGTAAGCGTTCATGTCTTATCTGCAGCTCAGCTTGCCTTGTAACTGCTTCTACCTTAGCTTGAGACGTGCTGCTATGAACGCTTCCTTCACCACTGGCTACCGATGATTGCCCCATTCTCTTTGTGACTCCTAATTGGGAAACACTATCACCTGGTTCAAGGTCCTCACAGTGACCATTAAAGGAATATCCTCCTTCTCCTAGACCTTGTACTGCACCCGGTAGAAAGAACTCTGTTCCCAGCCCACCGAGACTCTGACTGTCTTTCTCATTCATATCTGGTCTAACATTTGGTCCTCCTTGTCCTTCATGGACCAATGATTGCACCTGATTATCCTGACTATGTTGCTCCATCATGTAGCGTTTATAATCTGCAAACATTCCCAACTGACTTTCACAAGATCCACAATATGTTCTGTTGATTGCAGTAAAGCTTGGTCCTATACCTAAGCTTGTCTAGTCCTGTTTCTCGATCACTGAAGTCTAATTCTGCACCTTATCAATGCAGAATAATCCTTGTACCTGTACATGTAGACTGGTTCTTGCACTCCTGGTCAAAGTTCAAACTTATGTTTAGTTCATGATCAATTCACTTTGATCCTGTTCTTCAAAAATATTTAGCCCAGCTAAAATATTTGATCTTGGTTGTAGGTCTACTTGAAAGTATACTGCATGGTAACGTTACATAAACGGTAACTTACTATATGGGATGCTGAGTTGCTTCACGAACTGCATTTCCCATGTCAATTTCCCTGTATTCTGTTAACTGGTGCTTGGTCCTGGTAGCTAGGCTACTTAATTCCTTACTCCAGATCTGTCTGAATTCTTCTGAATGAGACTATGCTAGCCTCTACCATTGACTGTACACTGCCTCACCTGTCCTGATCAGCCTTAAACCTGCATAGATCTAAGCCTATACATAGATCTATAGACCTAGATAATTAGATCTGAAGTCCTGGTCTAGTTCCTTACTAGACATTAAACAGATCCACCTTACTCCTCGTCTTGGGCTGTACTGGCTCGAACAATGTCCAATCCCTATTTGGCTCATCAACATTCAGAATCAAACTTGTCCTTAACTTGGACCTGGTCTAGTCTAGACTGCATCTTCTTTAGACCAAGACCATTCATGGGTCTAGCGCCAAACAGACCTTAACTTCCCTGGAGTTAAAGAGTACTTGCTTCCTAATTATGTCATAGTAACTGTATGCACGTCTCATTATTCATTGCAGCTCACTTGTCTTGGCTAGCCTTTCTTGGACCTGGTCTATAGGGTCTAGATCTCCATTCATGAGTCTACTGTCTAGACTTCCTTGGTCTGACTTGACCATCATTATAATCATGCATAGCTCATTACAGCTCACTGTTCATAAGACTTTATATTACAGTCTTGGCTCATGCATATTAGTTTCTACTCGATCAGTAACTTGTCATCCTGAACTTGGTCCTGGACCTGGTCTAAATTGTCTTGTGTTATAACGTTAAGCCAGTTTGCACCTGAAACTCAGTCATAACGTTAATTAAGCCAGTTTTCAACTGTTAACTTCGAATTTTGCCAAACTTCCTGAACTTGACCTTGTTTAAATTGGCAAAGAGGAATGATGCTGGATATAAACTTACAGTTCCACACGCTCTAGTCTCGTCTCAGTTTCTTCATCGACATGTCTCAATTTCTGTCTCACTCACTAGCATTCGACTTACACTGCGCATCTCACGGTGACGATGTCGACGTCCAAAAAGCACATCATTATCAGTCCAAAATGTGCCTTGCACGTATACTTTATTCGTCCCAATTATCACGATGATGTACAGTGGCTAATCATGAGAAGTATGTCATAAAAGAGCAAAAGAATAGTGTTGTAGTAGACTAGTACAAGTAGATTGAAAACTGTTATGCTTTCCATCTCCATGGCACATCTTCCCCTTCCATCTTGTTTCTTTGCACTGATTTATATAACTTTCACCGTAGATGGCGTTAACCTAATAGTTTGTATCAACATAATATGTTATGTGATTTAATAGTTTTTAATAGATTTAATAGTTTGTATCAACATAACATATTATGTGATTTAATCAGGTTTTTATTATTGTTACGTTCTTTTGGATTAAAAATACAAACCATGTTTACTCCTTAACTGTTTTTTTTTTTTTTTTGGAGGGGGGGGGGGGGCGTTTTTGGGGGGCAAAAATGCGTTTTGCCCCCCCCCCCACTTTTTTGACTGGGGGGGGGGGGGGAACTGCCCCCCTGCCCCCCACTTCCGGCGCCTATGGTCATGGGCCCTTGTGTCCATGCAGCTACTGTACTGCTTATAATATCAAATATGATAGTTTATATCCGTCTCGAAATTGATCTAATATCTCACCCTCTTCCATCATCCCTCCTTCTTCTCGTTCATAGCACCTCGTATCATCCTGGCTCTGTGACGCTGATGATTATTAACATGATACCCATCTTTGAGGTTCAAATTCAACTAGAGGAGCCCCTCATGAATACCACCATCCATGAATACCTCTTCACGCCACTGGGTGCTCAAGGCATACTGTCACCGTGAGTAGTGTTTCGTTGCCCCCCCCCCCCCCACCCCCCCCCCCAAAGTAAATAAATAAATAAAAAAATAGTGCTCATCCCCCCAGCTTATTCGGCCGGTCGGCTGAGTCGCTAAATAGTTTCTCACGAATTGGGCCCCTTCCCTCGCCGCCGGCTGGATCTGGGTGGTGGGGGGTAGTGGTGGGGGTGCGCCCCCAGCAAAACTCAATTGGGCGTACCTTAAGTTATCTATATGCAAAACAAAATAATTTTAGAATGTACACAATCTTGAACACTTTTCGCTCTACCCTGGACAAATTTGACAGTTTTTAAAAGGAGGAACATTTTATTAATCAAGTCCATATTGCACATAATCTTTACCATAACAATGAAAAAATATATAAGGTTGACAATATTAGTTGGCACATGTCGAAATGCAGATTCTTTATATTATTATAAAAGACAAAGAGTATATGATAATATATACATATATGAATATTTTTTGTTTTTCGTTAGTCATGGCAAGCTAAACGGTCGGCGACTGAAGATGGATAACGACCTGACCCTTCCCGACTACCCATCCCTGGAGAAGCCCCCTGGAAGCATCATCGTGTTACCCCAACAATCCTACGGCTTTTATGTGCTTCCACATGCCCAGGCACCAGCTTGCCAATGATCATCATGCTCTCAGGACATTCGAAGACTCTCGATTGAGATTCAAATATTTGTTATACTTCAAGGTGCTCTCTGTGACTCAAAGGGAGTGGCACTATTATGGTGAAAATGGACAATGAAAGTGATGGTAATAATTAGTGTGCTATGCTGCATTGATGATTGAGGTATTAAAAAAACCTCAAAAGTTTATTATTGGACAGTTGGTCATCACCGTCTATCGTTATATTACACCAAAAAAAATAACATTGGAAGGATGTTTCAACATGATTCATTTGTATAGGGGCTTCTGTACAGAGTGGTGTTAAAAGTACCAAAGTATGAAAAAAACATATTTTACAGAGTGATGCCTTTATTTTGTACCCTGTCTATAATATTGGACAGTTGGTCTTCAACGCCTTTCGTTATATTAAAAAAAAAAATCATATTAGAAGGATGTTTCAAAATGATTCATTTTTATAGGGGCTCCTGTAAAGAGTGGTGTTAAAAGTACCAAAGTCTGATTTTTTTTTACAATGATATCTTTATGTTGTACCCGTCCTTTTATGTTGTTGATAATTTGTTTTCTTTTTTTGTATTGTTGCTGCATTTATGATTAATTAAGGTTCTCTTGCATAATTTGTCTTGGTTGGTTAAAGGTCAATTTGCATTTGTTTGTTTGTTTTTGTGTAACGTTGCAATTTTATTCACAAAAAGTCCCAGATTTACAATTTTTTCAATCGCTTTTTATAATGACCAGTAATAGGGACGGAAAATTGAGACATTTCTGCTGATTGCCACTTTTATCCAAAAGTAACATTTTAAAACTTTTTACATTGTTTCATTGCAGAAACTGAACGCTTTTTAACCTTTTTAACAATTCAATATTTTTTATTTTGTTTTTTTCTCACATATATTTGAGTACTTTGATATAAAAAGGATTTAGTTTTTTAGTTTTTTTTTTTTACTGCATGAGGGTATTGAAGGTATGCTAACAGTGCACTTTCACATTGGTAGTTTTCTTTACTCAGCAGTGGCGGACCCAGAAAGGGGCAGCTAGGGGCATTTGCCCCCATCAGCCTCCCCAAAAGTAAAATAATCAAAAGGGGGAATAGGGATGAAGAACAGGAACTGTGTTCCCCCCCCCCCTGCCTCAGAATCCTGGATTCGCCTGTAATTCCAAAGGTATACTTTACATGTTATATACCACAATACCCTGATTTTAAGTCCATGCTAAGATGAAATATTGCCTGCTTGTCTAAGCTTCTGGGATCAGAATGGAACGTAGATATATATTTTCATTCATTGTCACACAGCAATCATTGTGATGTAATTAAAACTATTTTCAATATGTTTTATAAAATACAAATTATTTTTTAAATATTCCTTCAGCTGGTAATATTACAGCGCAATCAGTCAGTATTTATGTATTTAAGCGCAAACTGAAGTTACTATATTTGAGTCGATATCGTCTAGATTTATAGTAAGTTGTGATCAATATTTAAGAAAATTAATTACTATATAGGTCAGCATAATTCTACTCCCATCTCTCACATCTATTCATCTGTCTGTCTTTTTTTGTTTTTGTCTGTGTTTCGGTCCTGTTGCTCGTTGTATTTTCCTGTTTCTCTTGTTTATAGCCATTATTTAGTAGTCAGTAGATTTTATTAAACTTATTTATCTTTATATTTTATCAGTTGTTTAGTTTAGTTTAGTTTTGTCAGCACTTAAATGTATGCATTATTCTTATCTGACGAGTTTTGTTCTTTTAGGACATATTCATAAGCTACTCATGAGGGACCTTAAATCCACAAGCCTTGCTTTCAACCAAGGTCACCTCATCTTTCTTTTGTAACGCCATATTCTGTAAACTTGTTATATTCATGTCATATTTGTAAAGTGTGTTATGAAAGAAAGATAAATAAAACTTGAAACTTGAAACTTGAAACAGTACTAAAGAAGCATGTGACTATCGTTATACGAATTTGATATTTTGACACGCTATCAACTCTAGTTTTATACATTGTTTTGTTCAAATAGAGAGGCTTATTAATGAATATAAGTGCAATCTTGAGATTTTGTTGGGTGGGGGAGGGAGGGAGGAAGTGAGAGAGGGAGAGGGAGGGGGAGAGGGAGGGGGAGAGGGAGAGAGAGAGAGAGAGAAGGAGATAGAGTTTAGAGTGACTGATAGAGACGTAAGGAGATAGATAGAGACAGGAGATCGTGGGAAATAGATAGAGAGAGGGAGGGAGGGAGGGAGAGAGAGAGAGAGAGAGAGAGAGAGGGAGACCGAGAGAGACACCTATGGCTGCTTATATACAAAAGATATTCAAATTTCACTCTTCTATCAGACCTTTAAAAAAAAAAGTTGTATCGCCCTTTAAGTGCCAGAACAATGGTCGGTCGGACGGAATGTTTTTTTTTTTTTGCCCTTTTTTCTCCCTCTTTGGGCTGATATTTCTCAGTTTTGAATGCTTTAATATATTTTTTTCTCTGAAAAAGGGTAAAAATCTTCTTTCTTTTTTTTCAAGGCCGATCGTATTTTTCATGATTTTGGGGTCGGTCGCAAAGGGCAATACAACATTTTTTTTGGTTTTTTGTAGACCTCATTCCATGTCCTTTCTCAATATTTTCATTCTCATCTCTCTCACTCATCTCTACCGTCTCCCCTCTTCTCTTGTCTCGCTATCTTCTCTACCCTCTCTCTCTCTCTCTCACCACCCCTCTCGCTATCTTCTCTACCCTCTCTCTCTCTCTCTCCACCCCTCTCGCTATCTTCTCTACCCTCTCTCTCTCTCTCTCTCCACCCCTCTCGCTATCTTCTCTACCCTCTCCCTTCCACTCTCTATCACTACCTCTCTTCCTCCCCTCCTCCCCCATGTCTCTCTCATATTGTATTTCCTGCTCAAACATGCATCACAAATATGGCAAGAAGGGTATAAATATAGCTGAAATAAAAACAAAGGAGTGATAAACAAACTGTTGAGAATGTCACATTGTTGTCAACTGCTTTCCATATTTATATCTTTACCTTTCAATGTTTGACCACATCATATGCCTTGCAGCACGGTACCCTTACAGCATATATGATTTATTTTTTAATAAATACATTTCTTTAGAAAGTTAGTAAATGGGATAAATTCATGAACAAGAGTTTGGTCAATGCAACAAAAACATACTAAGATTAAGCTCTAGGCCCACAGATCATTTAAACTAAACCAGAATTTAAAAAAAAAAAAACTACTGTACATGTATACAAGAACTTATCTGAATTTCATGAATGCAAAATTATGATTCATAATTGAATAATCAAGCTGTTAAAAGCCAAGTCCAAGGTATTTTGATGCATGTGTTAGCTCCTACATCAGATATTTTAGTGGATTAAGTTTATGTATGAACCACTTACTGGTAGCCCCACTCCAAGGCTAAATAACAAAGATGGAAATATGTTTCCAATGTAAATCATACTCCTCATTACTGTATTTGGTAACACATGGAAAACAAACTGAACAAATAGATACCTTGGAACTTGCCCAAAACATAACTACAAAGGGTATAACAAAATACAATCCTTACTCCCCTCTTAACACTACCAGGTGCCCAGGACACATACATGGACATCCAAAATCCAAGTCCAGACTAGTCTGCAAGCACAGACCCTAATTTGACACTTTATCAAAAAATCATTGTGCCTTGAGAAAAGCCTAGCCCAGCTACCTACTGGTCGTGTCAGGAGCAGCTATAGTTCATCATGGCCTATGGTAGTCTTATAGTGCAGACTCTCTTTTACGACTGACCAAGGTTTGTGCCTGCAAACTAAGTCCAGACTAACCCCAAAATGTCAACATAATAATAATAATAATATCTTTTAGATGGGGCTCATGTAAAATGTATACATACTCTAAACAAGTTCAGTCCTACCGTAACCCCTTCTGAGAAGGTTGATGTGGTGCCCTGCTTCATGCGTAAAAACATTTTGAAGTTTTTCCCGAAATACCCAATCATAAATAACAAAATGCAAGTCCTATTTTAATCTAAATGACAAGCCTCTTACAGTCATGTATTTACAGTTGTACATAGAACATAATTTTGGGAGCAGTACACACAATAATTGATAGTTCATAAAAGGAGATGTGAAATGTTTCAAAAAAAGCAAACCTCAGTTAGAATAGAGCCTTACACGATTTACATCTTACTTCTTAACTCATTTTTGGAATCAAGTAACGCCAAGTCAATATATAAATATATATATATATATATTCTCTGATACTCTTGTATTCAAATGTTTCAAATTAATTATTCAGTGATATACTTCAAATGCACACAATTTAATATGTGTACATACTGGTAGATAATTTTCTTGTCAATGTTCATGATTATTATCATTCAATAAAGGCACACTTTCTTTCTGAAACAGCACGTAATAATAAATATTCCATCCATAATAAAAATATATGTGTACATTAATACCTTAAATATCATTTCCATGATTTGTAGATATGAGAATTAAAAGCATGATTAATGAAAATTGTAGTAATTATGTTATAATCAAATACAATGATCATGTACAGGATTTGTTTTTCTTCTTCTCCAACCCAATTCGATGACTTCATGATGAATCAATCAATCACACAGTCCTCATTTGGTTTATTGCAGAATGCATTCATGATCGACCTTCTATACTTCACACACAATACAGTAGCTAGCTCTTTATTTTGTAAAAGAATTCTCTCCCTTTCCCACTAATATTCATTCCAAACAAAAATGATGATGCTGCATCAGCACAGCTGCAAAAATGATAATAAAGTTGATCGATCTCTGAAATAAAAACGTTTCATATTTATATACTACTCACACCTAGATCATAATCAAATGATTGTTCAATCGCAGTCACATGTGAATCACTTACTGCATTTTTTTCATTAAAAAGCATGCAATAGTTTTCAGTATTATCCAACAATTTTTAAAGTCTGTCTGCACTAGTTTGGCCAGGAGGGATTAGACCTCTCTGCATGGTCACTCACTGACAGGTAATTATCTCATCAAATCAGCTCTCAATTGACAAAAGAAAAAGGGCATCATGGGGGGGGGGGCCAACGGGTACCGCTTGGGCATAGTTTGCAATATAGAGGGCGCAAGTAGATACAAGTAGTGCAGACAGGCTTTAAGTATGCGATGAGCAGCAGTGCGTGTAGAGGTTAATGTACTTACATGTATATAGTGTGGGCATTGATGCCTGTAGAGGTAGGTGCTGTGCACTAAAGTAAGCCTAGTAAGCTTGGTTTTTGGGGGGTCAGCAACAAAAACCTTTATATGTCATTTAACAAGAATCTAGGAGTTTCGTTACATGTATATTGACAAATGATGCATGTTATTGTATCTCCATACACCTTTCTCCATCACCCCCTAATAGTGTTTTTTTTTAATTGGCTGTTGAGAGCAAGAAGGGCATTAACTCCTATACATGTACGTGTACTTTAACACAGAGTTAATGCCCGTCTGGCTCTGAACAAATTGGTTGATCTTCTGGATACAATCTGATACACATACTTTTTGCTAGTTAAACGAGCCCCAGGCCATAATGCTCACCTTCTTCACCCTACCCTGCTACACTGCATCGCATCCCTAGAAAGAAAGACTATAGACGCCACTGACCTGTGTTACACAACTTAAGACAGGTGAAGAAACCAGGGTGGTCCACAAACAACACTTCAAACATGTAAAATTGAAACTTGGAAGGAGTATAAACTGGTATCTTAAGTCTCATGTTGCCTACATGTAGGTCCAGGGGAGTGTTTCGCAAAGAATAAGGTCGGCTTAAGTTGGACTTGGCAGGTCGTTCATTCTCTTACCATTCTTGGCATTGGTCTATCAAGGGATGTACAAATCGTGGTCACTAATCTACAGAATTTAGATTTTTATATTTCATTATTGAAGGAAAATAATTATCTAAAGATCATAATTTCTAAAGTTTTTCCCTCTAATTTTACATCTGGTTCAAGACTTTCTAAAGGCATGAAATGAATCACATACAGTAGTTTAAGTCCAAATCTTAAATATAACTTAATTTTACAATATAATTTTGTTTTCTTTCAACAATGAACTATAAAAAATGTAAATTCTCTAGATTTGTGACGTCCCTTTAGAGACCATTGGTGAGAGCACCTAGTGGTGTGAATGGCCTTCCATGGTTCAAGTCCAACTTAATTTGATCTTAAGTCTTTGTGAAACACCCCCAGGACTCGCTGAAGGGCCTTAGGGGTTCACATGCTCTCTGGTATTTCAGAGCATCTTTCAACAGACATTGTGACTAATATTTCAGAAGTAATTTCGGTCGAGAATGTATTTTAACCCGTCATCGACATTCAAACATGTCACTTCAAAATTCAAACCTGTCACTGTTACATGTTAAAACCCCCATGAGGACCACTCTACTGTCCCCTCCCCTCTCACCTATGGCGTAGCTCACACCCTCATGTTGTGTTTCATTTTATGGATATAGAGCGATGCTTGGCTGTTGAACTTGATACTACAGTCACAGCAGGTATAGTCCTTTACCTTAGTCAGCTCTCCCCATGACAAGGCCTTGAAGCGCTTGTCCATCTCTCCATCGTCCATCTCTCCGTCGTCCTCTCTTCGACCGTCCTCTCTTTGACCAGCACCTTGACCTGTGGTGGTAGAGCCCTTTCCTCCCGTCTCAATTTCGACAACAGAGCCTAAGATAGAAGCATACACGTAAATGTCACAGAAAATGACTCATTTGGAAAACTACGTACTTGTACATGTACTATTTAAAGTACTATTAGAATAACATTGATTGAAAAATGTGAGCTATGAATATAATTTTGGGATGAGATGATATCATCTCCTTCTCAAGTCTGAAATATAAATGGAACTTCAAAGGAGACAAATCATTCAACAACCCAACAAAAAGAAAAGAAATAAAGAAGGTATACCAATAGAAGACATAAACTCGCTGCCAAACTACAGTCCTGTAGACATTCAAAGGGTTAGGAGTTAAAGGGCATTAATGGGGGGGGGGGGGGGATGAACATAAAGGTCCACAAGGAAATTTAATTTTAATTAAACAATTAATTTGAGAGCACAAATTAATGTGATCATGGCCATGAGACACTGCAGTAGGTATGGTTATAGAAAAGAAAAGATGTGGAATCCTGGTAGCACTGCTAACAAATGTTTAGCCACTGCTGACAACCCCCCCCCCCCCCCAAAAAAAAAAAAAAAAAAAAAAAAAAAAAAAACCTGTCCCTACAAATAACAATAAAGAAGGGTTCTATCCGAGTATGAAATGGTTGTTTTTGCAACTCGTTTAAGGAGATACAGGTCTATTGTGAATTCATTGTAGATGAGAATTACATGGGTTTATCAGAATATCACATTGATCTATAGACCTGTACCATTTTAGTTTAAAACTGTGGGGTGATAAAATGTAACCCATTTATTAATCAAGATGAGTATTATGTCAGCACACCTACATGTACATTTAACTGCTCATTTATTAGATAGCGAATGTAGTATGACCCTTACATACCTTTTTTTATAGGGTTGTCTCTTCCTGCATTATTGCTTCCTTGTCCTATCCGAATGTCGTTGGTGTCAATGCAAGGGTGCTGGTTGAGTTCTTTGGCTGAACTGCACTTCTTGTTGCACATGTGGCAGGTGAATGTCTGGGTGGAGCACTTGTGATTGTAGAGCTGTTCAGGTGTTTGAAATGTGTCGCTGCAGAGGTGACAGCTGAAAGCCTTGATCTGGCAGCCATGGGTCTTCAAAGATTCAATGTCCATGAAGATTAGGTTGCAGGAATAGCAAAGGAAGACACCACGAGGAGTTAGAGGGTTTAAGGGTTGAGACGGGTCCACTGGTACAGAGACAAGAACTGGAGCTGATCGTGCAGGTTGGATATTTTGGAGATTTAAATTAACGGAGGAATGTTCTATCTGCTTGACAGATGAAATGACTGGAGGCTTGGGGTACACAGTACTAAGGCTTGTCAATGTTGATGAACTGCCATCAAGATTGGTTTTCTTGAGACTGTTCCCCCCAAAAGCCAAAGGCACTGTGGTGTTACCAGTTGCTAACGGTGCAGTGACACATGCAATGGTCCCCACTGGGATAGATGTGGACACAGCTGATTGACCTGGTGAAAAGAGGGCTCCTGTCGCTGTCTTAGGTTGTACATGTACTAGAGGCTCATCAGGCAAGAGTTGAACAGTCTTTCGGGGACCATCTTTGGTTATTTTCACACGCATGCCTTGGTGCCTGTATTCTTGGACGTTTAGGTTGTTCTCAGGGTCTGCCGATGGTTCCTTTTCATTCTTGGCCAGATCTTTAGATGTACTGTCAACAACAGGGGGAAACATCCCTCGGGTGATTTGTGAAAACAATGAATCATCTTGATTGGAGACTGTACCACCACCAAGGTTTTGGGGAGAAATAAGAGGTGCATTGATAACAAGCTGGTTCCCAACAAGGGAATTGGCAATGGGTAATTTTGGTGCTATTCTAACATGTATATTTTTATCGGCTAACTTCTTTCTCAACCGACTTTTGACCTCTTGATGTGCAGCTTCTGAGGTAGTCTTGTTCTGGCTCCCAAGAGGGTTTACTGGTTCTTTCAGTAATGCAGACAGCAACGTGATATCCGAATTGGTTACATTAGCAGGCAGAGACTCCTGTGGCTGTGGACGTGCAGCAGTGTGTTCTTTCCCAACTGAACCCGGTTCAGAGACAACCTCTGAGACACTTGGGGAATGTTTGGATGAAGATGGGGTGCTTGCCTCCTCTTGTCTTGGTGGTAGGTACTTGCAAGCGAGATGCGGTTCCTTGAAGACACCTTCTTCACCTGTTTTCTCCTTGTGCCAGGGTAGGTGCATGTGTAGCCGACTCCAGGTGGGGAATATCTGCCCGCACTTGCTGCATTTGAACACACAATTCTTCTCCTTTGCGGCATTCTTCATGCACCTTGGACACAAATACCTAGCGGACTCCTTGCCAAGCATAGGTTCAAAGTTGTGCCTCACTACGGTACTGCATAGCAAGCACCTATGGGATTGTTTGAAGTTGGAGTTGGTCTGGTTTCCATTAGTAGCAGACGAGGTTGGAATGCGATTGGCTTGGTTCTGGTTGGGCTCGGCTTGACTCATCACGTCTGAGAAGTTGAGAGTCTTCAAACCAGACGTTAGTTTCATACGGATCGCACCGTCTCTTGATTGACCTGCACAAGAAGAAATAAAGTTGCATAGAACAAAAACGGTCAGATTGTTGTTTGACCATGTTTCACAAAGATTTTAAGTCGAACTTGGACTTAAAAATGATGGAGAGCCATTTGTAGCCTTAAAATAAAATATATTTAAAAGCGAAAGTTGAAGTATTTTAGGCTTTTTATAAACTCCACATCATGAACATGAAATCTCCATGATAATAGAAAATATGAATGATTTGAATCAACATTCTATGCCTTTCAAAATAAATATTACAAAATATTTTCCTAGATGCTAACGGCTTTCCATAATTGCTAAGTCCAACTCATAGATAAGTTCAACTTTGGATTTTTGTGAAACAACCCCTATGCATATTAATTTGGAAAAGTTCTTCTCAAAGCATTATCTTATAAGTAAAAGTTTATGCTGATATTTTGTTGGTTTTTAATGTAAGCAGAAAAATGAGATAATCAGATTACAGGATATATGAGCAAAATGAGAGTAGATATATGATTATTAGGATTTGTTGGCACAAATTGGCAAATCTGTGTGACTTATCTTCCTATGTTTTCTATCATCCATTTCTATTTCTTTACTATTGACGATGGAATAGATTTTTAAAACGTATTTGCTGTGATTATATTGAGGGGACATGAACAAAAAAGTGGCAATATTCTAGACGAAAAAGCATTGGAAAAAAAAATCTTTTGACGGACAGCACTAGCACTGTAGTTTTCATCCATGCTCTTTTTTCAGATACAGTAAATGATATTAGTTAAACGAAAACAAAAGAAAAATACCATTGCTGCCAATGTGCAAAGGTGATATTAAAAAAAAGATCCATCTTGAAAATCTGTGTCTTAATAAATATTCAATAAAAAACCAAATTCTTATTCAAGGTCATAAAGGGACTTTTCATCAATACTATTTTTTATTAAAACAGAAATATCGAGGACAACAAGGAAAGCTTCAACTGCTCGGTGATAATAAAACCTGCGTTACCAAGTTGAGAAAGGTCATCTCTGTCAATAATTTTTTTTCCCGTCTACAGTATTTCTGACTGAAAAGTGTACTACAGTAATCTGTTCATAAAGACAACATGCTGATAAAAACATTTCTTGTCATCCCTGAGCATTCTTTATCTTTTAATTCAATTACCTTGGAAAGGCCCATAGTCGCCTGGTTCATCGCTCTCCTCCTCTTCATCCTCATCATCGTCATCCAAAAAGGCATTGTGTTGGACCAGACAGGAATGGAATCCCAAGGCAAGTGAGTTCTTGAAAGACACCTGACAGAGTTGACAAGTGTAAGCAGAATCTAACACAATATCCTGTCCCTCTTTATCTGCCGGAGGAGGGACAGCCACCTCCACGCGGGGAATTGGTTTGGGTAAAAGAAGGGGTCCTTTGACAGGGTAGAGTACATGTAATGGCTTTGGTGGTTCTTTCAGAACGCGGAAATCCATTCGTATACCGGTATGTATTATTTTTTCACTGACTTCTCCACTAAAGTCCAACAAACGAGGAACTACAGATGCTTGACTGAAGTCGCCTCTAAAGCATTCTTTCTGGTTAATGCAACTGTGACATCTAAAGGAAGTCAAATCGCTATACCAGTGCTTGCATTTTCTACACACGTATGCAAAATCTGGGGGTCGTTCTATTTCATGTTTGTCTCCATTCGTTGCTTTATGCTTGCGTTGGTCAGCAAAAAACTCTGCTCTAGTATCAAAGCTCACATAACAGGTCGAACAGATAAATGAACGACTCACATCATGTGTATCGTTGTGCTCCTGATATGCAGGCAAGTTTGTAAACTGGAGTTTACAGCTTTTGCATTTGATGGGTTTGACGGTGACATGCAGACTCTTGTGATGGTTCCTGTATTTGGCCTTTTCAAATCCCTCTGAGCATATTGGGCAGATATAGCGCAGCATACGCATGAAGTTCTCCTCCACGCACTTATGATATTGCAGTTTCCGTTCTGTTGGGAATCTGTTCTTGCAGACCGAACACTCATAGCGGTTGTTACCGCAATCCCGCATGTGACGCTTGTACAGCTTGTGGTGCTCAAAGTGTTTACCGCAGATCTTACATGACATGCTCACATTTGGCTTGCACTTCTTGCACAAGTTCTGCAGCGCGGACGGTAGCTTGGAGGAACCGGGAGTGAACATTATCGCACATTTAGCACATTTCTGCAAGGGAATCGTGGGGCGCATATGAACCCTATCCTCCTCACGTACAACATCACTTTCATCCTCCTCCCAATAATCATCCGACTCATCGTCTTCCTCCTCTGTTTTCACAATATTTCTCATCAATTCTTGCAAGTTGACTGGGACATATTCATCTCCGGGCTCAGTTTTGAAGTATTTTGCGTTGGGATCATCCTCTCCTTCTTCATTCCGTTTTCTTTTCATCACATGAACATCACCATTATGTTCTTCTTGACTGTGGATGTACAGCTCCTCATCCACAGACTCCTCATCTACAGGCTCTTGTTTGATCCAGGATGCATCTATTCTATGAACTTCGTCGTCATCATCTTCTTCTTTTACAACTCTATCAGCTTCATCTGCAACTTCTTCAACTTCAAGTTCTGTGTAACACTCAAGATCTTCAGCATCAGCATTCTCTGTTGTAAAGAATATAAGGTGAAGAGAAGTACATGTGTACATTAAATATGGCTTGAGAATTATTAACAGATTTTTCTAGAGAGTACTTTTACCTCCACATATTAAAGATGAAGTTGAGTTCTGGTCATGCGATTGCATTGTGAAAGAAACGGTGTGGAATTGACCAGAAAAGGTTGATCATCTACATGTACATGTACATGTAGCATATAAAAATTTGTGTGTATTGCAAGGTTCTGGAATCATCAAAATGATAAGAAATTTGGCCAAGTCTTGGTAAAGTTACAAGCACTGTACACAGAAAGATGTATATGGGACTACACGAACATGTGGTGTAAAAATCCTATCCTGGAGTTTTACGATGTTACATGACATATTTAGAATATGAAGGCATTTGAAGAGCCATGCTTTTCAGGGAACATGTCTTATCTGATGTTCTTCCACACTTGCATAATAAGAATGATAACGCTCACAAATTATTTATCACCTCTTCTCAGAACTCAACCTTCTCTTTATGATAAACACAATATTTGTTTTATGAGCTGACTGACATGGTGTCTTTTGTCTTTGCCCTACGTGTCCAAATGGGAATATTATTGGTTTCCCATAAGAAGACAAAGTTTAATGATATCTGCTAACTTTAAGCGCCATGCTCTTACACAGCAATACACTGTATATCCCCTACCCCCCAAATTATAGTAAATAAACGAATTAACAAAAAGACATAACTTTTGAACAAACTAATATTTTCTGTCTATTATCTGTTTCAAGATAATCGAGTAATTCGGTTATAAAAAAATTGTTTGGCCCACAAAAACTACATGAACAAAATGTGGGTCAAAAATTCAAATGCATGCAGTTTTTGGTAAACTAAAGAGAAAAAAAGAAAGAAACTAGCCTTTACCATTACCTTCTGCATCATTTCTTGGACTTTTGGAGTTTACTTTGCTCCATACTTTTTGAGGAGTTGACATCTTCCTCTTCTTGCGTCCTCCCCTGGGCATGGTGTGGCTGTAACTGTTTAATGCCTAAACATAACAAAGATAGATATTGAACTACATTTAAGTATTACGGAAAATGTAATGCTCACCTGAACTTGAAGAGTGAACTAGCATTCAAGATACAAGATCTCTGAAAACATATCTCATTCCATTAAATTAAACATTGCAATCATAATAATTCAACAATTACAAAAACCCCTGGGCCCGTTGCATAAAGCTTACATGTACCATTGATGGTTACTTTGCCATCAATGGCAACTACCATGGTAACAGGGCTCAACATCCAATCAAAATCAAGGTTTCCATGGTAGTAACCATTGATGGCATATTTACCATCAATGGTAAGTTTTGTGCAACGGGGCCCTGGATTACCATCCCCACACAAAAACAAAAAGCTACCCTTACCCTTTCCTCCAGATAATAAAAAACACTATATCTCCCAACTATTAAAGTCAAAGGACAATCCAACCTCACTAGCAAACAAGTCTAAAAACAAAGCTGAAAAATCAGATACAAATGAACTTATTACACGGGTTGGATTGCAATACAGTTCATTGTTTGCAAAGCAGAAAAATGAGAGAAAAAAGGAAGGGGAGAGTTTGAAATACATGTATATATTGGACCTATAAAGTAATACAAAAGTTATGAATCTTTGAAATATGAGATCACTAAAAGTCTTTCAGGGCTCAAATTAATCCAAGGCCACCAAGGCCATGGCCTTGGATACCCCTTTGATTGGCCTCAATGCCCCTCTCATTGGCCTTGGAGATTTTTTGTGCCCTTTCCAATTCTTTCTATTTGTGCTGTAATATAGGAATGTGCGTTTCAGAAAAGTGGCCTTGCCCTAAAAAAATTGAAATTTAAGGCCTGCTCTTTGAATCTCAAACTGGCAATTTGGGCAGTGATTTGTGACAAAGTCACGGACATCTCTCCCTTTTGTTGTGTACCATGATACCTTAATTTATATTTTCTGAGTCTGTAATTATATTATGTCACTGAGATGAAGTGCAGGAACTCTTGTATGTTCAGACAGTCAGACACACAGAATTACCTAAATACCATTTTTTCAAAATGTATTCATGCTCAGGGTCTTTGCTTTTTACAGGACCTGTAAAAATATACATACCGTCTAGCGTACTGACGGTGGGGTGCGGGCGCGACTGAAGTTAGCGACTGTAATCTCAGATCCTCATTAAATTCATGTGAGTAATTCATCATTACGGTCGTGTGCGGGCCGGCACCCCACCGTCGTTAAGGTATGCAATATTGTGGAGCAGTTTGCAGTGAATCCCGTGAGAAAGTGAATATTATAAGTCTTTGTTTTTAGGAAAAATTCTCCAAAAAAAATAAGAAAATTGACATGAAACAGGTAAAAAACATAGTCATAACGACTTTTAAATCATGACCGTTGAACAATTGATGAGTTTTCTTGATTTTTGGTATGTTTCAGTAGGGTAGAGTCTATATGATATATCTCATAATCGCCTAAATTACGGGTCAAAGTTTGGATATGATTCTGAATTAGCGCCGCAGACTGCACCGATCACTCCGTGTTTGTAAAAGTTTCCGACCAAATTTGGGCGCTTGTTCAGAAACCTATCCAAAATTTGACCCGTAACTCCATCGTGGAGAAAAAACCTGTGAAAAAGTGTATAGACTTGTCTAGACTCTAGGCCTACTAGGCGAATAATAATATCAACGTTTTTTTCGAAAAATACCCCCAAAATAACAAGATAATTGACACGAAACAGGTAATAAATATAACGACTTTTAACTCATGATCTTTATTTGGACATTTAATGAATATTTACTTCATTTTGGGTACGTTTTAGTAGGGTATCTCCACCCCGGAGTTGCGAGTCAAATTTTGGATAGGTTTCTGAACAAGCGCCCAAATTTCTTTTTTTTCCCCTTCAATTTTGAAGTTCAATGAAGTTCATATTCTGCAGTGAATACAAAAAATACAGTTTTAAATAAACAAAAGTGCTGCAAGTTCAAAAATTATACAGCAAAATGTACATCATGGTACAATTGTTCCAATGTGTGATTTTAGAGCGAGTGACAGTGTATACTTTCAGTTTTACGGCCAAATACCTAACGACCCACCCCACGGGCACTTCCCAGCGCGCAGCGGTTAGCCGATGTAGGGCTGAGCCAGCCATCCCCAGGCCGCAGAGTTTCGGGGTCTATACAGATTAGCACTGCGCTGGTTGATTATCATATATGTCCCGAGCGTGGCATACGCACTGCACTGTATGATCACTGCACTGCCCACGTACTGCACTGGTGATGTCTGTAGTTTAGAATTGCCGCTTATATTTCTCGAGTTCTTGTTTAATTCAAAACTTCATGAATTACTTTTTAGTTCATGTAATAGTTACAGATAATAAGAAATGCTTCAAAGCTCACCTCAGCCGATATAATGCGTGTTAATCTAGGTTAAAAACAGCAAAATTCCCTTCAACGCCGCGTTTGGCCAGGCGGAAGTGACGTTTCATCAGAGGGGCGCGTATAACCCTTGACGTCATAAAGGTTACACACGCGTATGTTAAAGTTGTTCGGCCCTGTAGAAATTCAATGATTGAATAAAATCTTGCTTTATATAAATAAAATCACTGTGTCAAAACAAATATTAAAAGAACGAAATTGTAAATGGTGTAAATGGTTTAAATAGTGCAGTCATCAAATCACCCCATCACCGCCCCTTTCCTATAGCTTAGCCCTCCCCATATAAATCATCGACATTTATGCCCTGTGACGTATCGCGGAGACCAACATATCCAGGTCACACGTGGAAGGTCATGTTTTGTGACGTCAACAGTAAACAATTAAAAGGCTAGTCCCATCTAAATTTATATCTCACAGAATTTTACGTTTCCAAAGAAACGTTTCATAACTTGGGCGGCGCGGGTGTTTTATATCTCGCAAGTATTATATAAAAACGTGAACATAAAAAAGAAAGAATAAAACATTGGAAGGGCCAGGGTGCAGAGAATTGTGAGTATTTTCTAAATAATGTTGTAATATATCATTCTATGATTCTGTACTGTGAGAGGAAGTGCACATTAAAATATAAAACTGTACTCAATAGGAACTGTTCATCTTTTGTTTTGTCTAGGAGGAGACCATTTATAACATTAATCTACTAAATGTTCATTGTCAGTTATTAGTTCTGTCTTATATATCTATCATTTTAAACTTTTCACTGCAAGTTACGAGCAAAACCAAAGAAGTTGAAGAATTTATTCATACAATGATATTCATATTTTCTGAATGTTTCAATGAAAAGGGTTATTGCGTTGAGGTATATCATCGTATTAATAACAATATAATTAAAAAACAAACATTATTTTGTCGACATTTTTATAGCGCCTTTTCATTAAAAAAAATAACCATTACAATTCAATAGTAATTACAAAAGGCTCGATGGAGTTGACAAAATAACAAAAGAATTTAAAATATGAACGAACGAGAGATTAATTATTTAATTCAATAATAAAGACCTAAACATCTTTTGAATAGCAAGCAAAAATGGTTCGGCCCTGTAAAATGATTAAACTTGTTCTTGTGAATGTATATGAAATCACTGTGAAAAAAATTGAAATGTTTATGGTTTGAATAGGGCAGAACAAAAAGTTAAAATGTGGAATAACAGGATATGTGAAAGTCTCCACATATACACACACAACCAGTGCGATTATCTTCATCATCTTGAAGCAGCACTTAACTGGAAGAAGAAGAAGACACCAAAACACGAAAATAGCCCAAATTAATTTGTGACCCCATCGCCGCCCGGCCTCGATACCAACAAATCCAGGACACGCGTTAGAAAGGTGTACTGTGACGTCAATAGTAAACAAACTGCCTGTACATCTAAATTTATAACACAGAATTCTAAGTTTCCAAACAAACGTTTACAATCGTTGGCAGCGCGGGGTGCAATATCTCGCAAACAAATATAAAAACTTGAAAATTAACATTTCAATTGACATCACTAGCCATTCCAAAAAAGAAAGAATAAAGAATTGGAAGGGGCGCATAGATTCGTGAGTATTTTCCGAATAATTTTCATTTAATTCTATTATTTACCTCATGGTTGAGAGGAAATGGACACTTACATGTAAAACAATAAAAGAAGCCGCTCATCCTTTTTTCCCTAGGAAAAGAGAACATGAATCTATCCATCTTTCTTTTAGTGAGGGTATATCATATATATTTTGTTAGCATGTAACATTATTATTATTGTATTGTATTGTACCGTATTTCATCGTATTGTATTGTATAGTATCTGTATGTTTTTATGTTTGGGGTTGATTGTTTACAATTGTTTAACTTATTTTTAGCAATCCCGGTATTTATAATGATTTCATTTGTAATGATTTCATTTTGATGTTTTTATCTTTTGCCGAATAAAAAAAAAGTGAATTATATGATAAATAATTGATATACAGTGACATAACCAATACATCTATAGTCGTCTTTTTAATTAAATTGTCATCGTTGATTATTCGTTCTGCCCTAATATATATATCATTTGAAAAAAATTTTACTGCACGCTATGAGTAAAATAAACTAATTGGAAGAATTGACTCTTATGAATCAAATTATACTATCATATTTCTTGAAATTTTCAAAAGGGTTATTTGTTGAAGTACACTGTCGCTCATAAAGGTGGAATATTTTAGTTTTACCCCAATTTAAGATCTAGATAATAGTATATATTCTCAGATTTTATTGAATAATATTTGCCAATGTGTGTTTTGCGGGACTGCTAAAGCATGTGTATGCTCCTATGCTTATTAACTAGGGGACCTACGCCCCCAAGTCATAAATGACAGTAATGAGGATTAATCCCCCACAAAAGGGCACTAATATAGCACATGGACACGGTTTTGATCATGGGGCCTCACAGTTACCAGGCCATTGTTTTGTCACTGAACCATGACTGTGCGCAGCGGGGGCTAGGGTAAGGGGCAGTTTCCATAAATTAAAACAAAAACAGAAAATGCAATAAATTGTCAATATTTTATTGCATTTTACCCCGGTCCCCGACATAAAAAAATCCTCTGGACGGCCATGCATTATGGCTCAAAGTATGGGCACACAGAAGATTTGTTTATGTTGGGAACCGGGGTAAAATGCTATAAATTATTGAAAATTTATTGCATTTTCTGTTTTTTTTTAAATTTATTGAAAGTGCCCCCTACCCTAGCCCCCGCTGCGTACAGTCATGGTTTAGTGACATAGCAATAGCCTCTTAACTGTGAGGCCCCATGATCAAAACCGTGTCGATGTGCTATATTAGTGCCCTTTTGTGGGGCATTAATCCTCCTTACTGTCATTTATGACTTTAGGGCATAGGTCCCCTAGTTGATAAGCATAGTAGCATACACATGCTTTAGCAGTCACGCAAAACACACATTGGCAAATTATTGTTCAATGCAATCTGAGAATGTATACTATTAGCTAGATCTATTATTTTTAAATTATTTTTAAAATTATTCCATAAATTGGGATAAAAAAAATTATTCCACCTTTATGAGCGACAGTGTATATCATCATATTAATGATAATAATAATAATACGAACAAAATTGTGGACATTTTATGGCACTTTTTGATAAAAACAGATACAAAGCACTTACGAAAACAGAAAAAATACAAAGTACACCAAAGAGATGGGATTGACCAAATAAAGCTATACACACAAATCCAAACCAACGGTAAATACAAAAGGTGCATAACGAGTAACAAAATTAACAAAAGAATTAAACTTAAGAAAGAACAAGAGAAAAATTATTAAAATGTAATAATGAAAAATATCAAGTCTTCGGAACCCTTACCAAACTATAAATAGGTCGCAAGAATGGTTTCCTTAAATTAAACCAATCAACTTTTAAAAGCAAGAACATTTCGGGAAATTGATCAGTTTTCCTGCTTCCTCTATAACCAGGGGAAACGAAACCGAGATCGATCGAACTACGTACGACCATGAATGCGGGATCAAGCAAAAGGGAGTACTCGACGATGGTCGACCAAGAAGATCTTGTCAACGCCGAGGCAGAGCTAGCTCAGCTTCTTTCGCGATATCGTATTGCGAAGAACGATCGGAGGGCCTACCTGGAGGAATCAAGTAAAATCCTTCGAAAACAGAGGTATTAATTTTGAATAATTAGGATTTATTTTTGAAGTGAAATAATTATACTAATGTCACAACAGTAATGGGATAAACTAATCTAAATAGGAAGTTATTCCAACAGGCTTAAACTAATTGCGAATATTTTGGATATATTGAATACAAAGAATAAAGGCAGTGTATTTGGTTCATATGCGGTGAATGATATTGATAACATATTTTTATAATAAATTGAATTATAATTATAAGCTGGTAGCTTACAGCCAATCGACTGGAAATGAAAGAATTTGTTGATGGTTAAAAACCTCCCGTAAAATGCAATGATTAACCAACCTAATATAACATTTTGATTAATGTTCCCTGGCATAGAGCACCTTTACGAATAATTGACATATAAAGTATAATACATATTCATTTAAAAACAAAGTTGCAAAAGAATAGATCGGCCTTCTTATTGATATATATTTAAAAAATAACTTATGACTTATCAATAGATCAGCATAATTAAATTGAATAAAGAAATTATTCGATTCATCTAAACTCCATATACCAATCAGCTTAATTATCAACATCACCACTGCACTACAATCACCTGCACGATTATCATCATCATCATCATCATCATCATCATCACCACCATTATTATTATCGTCATCATCATAATCATCAACACCATCAACTTCATCATCATCAGGATCACCTTGTCATCAACATCATCATTAACATCATATCATCATCCTCCTCACCATCCTCCTCATCATCGTCGCCCTCCTCCTCCTTCTCATCTTCACCAGCATCATCATCATCATCATCATCATCATCATCATCATCATCATCATCAACATACATTCACATCATTCCTGACAGCTAATCTGTGGAAGATCTAAAATAAAGATATTGATGAATGCTTTCAAATTTTGCTTTGCAGGAGATTTATTGATACGCTGGAGAAAGAGAAAGAGGAGTTCCGGAAGGACATGCTAGTGGTCGAGAATTTGACCAATCAGAGACGAGAACAGAATGACCGCCAAACTATAGCTGAGTTGACAGAAACATGCGACGAGAGCGACATACAGATTATAGAAGAAACCCATAAAGTACAGATGCTTGATGAGAAGGTGATACAACTTGATTCAAATCAATATTGCCGAGGATATACCGTCAAACTATCGTAGTAGCCACCTTTCTAAGGCCATTAACAATATTTATCTCTTATAAGAATTTTGTGTCGCAGAACTGGCCTTAAAACACCACCTGTATATAGTGGTCATCATTTCTGTTGCCCTTGTGTGGTCTTGTGTAATGTCTCATCATTATAAAGTCATGTTCTGACAGCACGACATGATATAATGATAGCAAGAGTCGCATTTTAAATCCCTTTCATTTCTTTTTCTGTTTGTGCTCGCCTTTTCCCATTTTGTCTGCATTTTACCTATTTATTTCTCCCTCAACTTCATTTCACATTCTTCCATCTCTTAGTCTTCCTCTTCTCCTCTTACTAATATTATTGTTGTCGGTTTTCTTATTTTTGTTATTGTTCTTCTTTTTCTTCATGTTTTTGTTGTTGTTGTTGTCCTTCTCCTACTATTCCACACCTGTTAACTGTTCCCTACTTTGCATGTTATTCCCCCCCCCCTCATCTTCATCTTCTTCTTCTCTGCCCTCTCCATCCCCTTATGGTCCTTTTCTCCTCTCACATTCGTCTCTTCTCGCCCATCATTCTCCTCCTGATGCTAGCTGAGAGACATAAAGGCGACCAACACGAATCAATTACGTATCCAAGGAGGGTGGTATATGGATCAAAATCGTCGTCGTACAACCCGAAAGAGAATCAGGTTGCTTGAGGGAAGACTAGATAAGGTAAATTAAAGGCCATATGTACTAGTGTAGAGGGGGATTAGACCACCATGCAAGGTCGCTGGGCAGATGGTTATCTCATCAACTCAAATAACATCATAAAAAGAGGATCATGGGGGACCAATGGTCAGCGATTAAACATTGGTTGTTATATAGAGGGCGCAAAAGTAGCTACAAGTAGTGCAGTGTGGCTTTAATACACCATATCATTTTCTTACTATCCGACTTTAAACAAATATATATACGATATGCTTGCGTTCACCGGTATTTTACGATATTTCCCACAGTCAGTAAATTTGTTAAAAAATTGCTGAATCATGTACATGTAGATGGTTTCAACCTTTGTAATGAGTTTTATTACAATTCCCATAATTATTTACATATGAAAGTTTCGATGTCTAAGCAATACGTCTATGGTCTAAGTAATCTAAATCTCTTTTAACATATTCGACACACCCCTGACTTTCAGCGAACTGCTGATTTCAGCAAGGCCTTGGCGAAGAACAACGAAGTCCGTTATGAGATTCAACTCATCAGACGTGATCTGGGTCTTCTAACCAAATCATACAAGGTGGTTCTTAAGGAACAGGGTGACGTCAAGAACAAGATGGATGACGTCATTGAGATGTCTACAGCTGCTTATGATAGCAGGTAAAGGGATCAAAGAGTGGGGCGTGACGGTTAACGAAATAGAGAAAGGGGAGGGAGAGAGGGTGAGAAAAGGAGGGAGGGAAAGAGAGAGAGAGAGAGAGAGAGAGAGAGAGTACAGAGAGTTGGAGAGAGAGATAAAGAGAGAATGAGAGAGAGACAGAGAGAGAGAGAGTAGAGAGAGGAGGGATGCCTCTGTGGAAGAAAACAAAATCTGGAGTGATCGTAGGATTATATATATATATATATATATATATATATATTTTTTTTTTTGGGGGGGGGGGGCATAATTGTTTCGTACTGGCATCCCTGTGCTCAAAAAGCTGGATACGCCACTAAAATGAACGCGAAAATGGAAATAAGAAAAGGTCAGAGAAGAAGAAGAAAAGAAAAAAAAAACAGATTTTACAACCAATGGAAATATTAAATGAATCGGGGGAATGAGGATAACCAAATGTCCTGTTACCAATTCTTTGTCTCGAAATCGAAGTCATGAATTTTAAATTTGACGTCGATCATATCGATGTTCGTACAGGGAGGAATGTCTCGTTCGCATGTCGACGATCAGGGAACGAAATGACAAGGATGAGATGGCTTACAACAACGAGGTCAAAGACTTGACACGAGTCCTGGCTCATGATCAAAGGTTAAAGGACTTCATGAATCTGAAGACCCAAGATCGGTCACATCTTCTCAGGGCAGCATCAGAGAGAGCTAAACAGAAACTAGGTATATCTGGTTTATTATATTTAATAGGCATTTTTCCCCCTTCTAAATTTCATTTAAAGCCCCAATGCACTACTCTTGTAGCTACGTACTTGCTCCCTCTATATAGAAAACAATGCATAATTAAGCGGTGCCCGTTGGTCCCCCATAATACTCTCTTTATTATGTTAATTGAGAGCTGAGTTGATGAGATAGCCACCCGTCAGTGTCCACACTGGGTGGTCTAATCCCTCCTGGCCAAACTAGTACAGACGGGTTGTTTTTAGACGTGATGATAAATGAAGTAAACCTCATCGATTATGACTGTAATAAAACCATTTTCTTACAGTATCAATCACTGACAAATATAATTTAGAATAAGTAAGGAAATATTTGCCTAACAAGCTTTAATTGATGTATATCGTTAGAAAATGAGATAACGTGACCAAATGGCTGTAGCTACCACAAGAATATTCTGACGAAAACTTTTCTTTGAAATATTTTTGCAATTGATTTTGTTCATGCTTTAATGTTGAAAATATGCATATTGGTGTTATTTGGAAAAAAGAACGATCATAAAGTATATATGTAAAGCGTTTAAAGACATTTGCTATATAAAAGCGGAATATAAATGAATTAATTAATAAACACGTTAAATCCATGTATTTCTATCATACTTTCTCCTATAGCTAAAAGTAGCAAGACATGTCTCCATCAGGAGGAGATCAAGAGCTACGAGGCCGTCTTCGAGCGTCTCAAGCAGTACGAAGGCGAGGCAAACCTCGATCGACTCGTTCACGAGTTCCTCACGAAAGAGGGCATCGCTTTCGCTCTCTTCAACTATAAGACCGAGCTCGACTGCGATTTCGAAGCACACACGCTTAGGAACCAGACATTGAGGAAGGATATGAAGCTGCTCACTGATCAGGGTATACAGCTGGAAGGAATGAGAGCCAACATCATGAAAGATTTGGAGGTAATGAGTAGTAGAATAGCGGTATAGTAATAGTAGTAGTAGTAGCAGCATTAGTAGCATTAGTAGTAGTATTATTATTAGTAGTAGTAGTAATAGTAGTAGTAGTAGCAGCATTAGTAGTATTAGTAGTAGTAGTAGTAGTAGTAGTAGCAGTAGTAATAGTAGTAGTAGTATTAGTAGTATTAGTATTAGTAGTATTATTATTATTAGTAGTAGTATTATTATTATTAGTAGTAGTATTATTAGTAGCAGTATTAGTATTAGTAGTATTAGTATTAGTAGTAGTAGTAGTATTAGCATTAGAAGTAGTAGTAGTAGGAGTATTAGTAGTAGTAGTATTAGTAGTAGTAGTAGTAGTAGTATTAGTAGTATTAGTAGTATTAGTATTAGTAGTAGTAGTAGTAGTATTAGTATTAGTAGTAGTAGTAGTAGTAGTAGTATTATTATTAGTAGTATTAGTAGTATTAGTAGTAGTAGTATTAGTATTAGTAGTATTAGTATTAGGAGTAGTAGTAGTAGTAGTATTAGTATTAGTAGTAGTAGTAGTATTAGTAGTAGTAGTATTAGTAGTAGTTGTATTAGTAGTATTAGTATTAGAAGTAGTAGTAGTATTAGTAGTAGTTGTATTAGTAGTATTAGTATTAGAAGTAGTAGTAGTAGTAGTAGAAGTAGTAGTAGTAGTAGTAGTAGTAGTAGTAGTAGTAGACTTTATTGGATAACTTGTTTAGCACAAGGCTAATCTGCCACAAGGTCCATAATGAGCATACTACAAGCATTACATTTTTACACCCGACCTTTAAAAAAAATAAAAAATATAATAATCTTTTTTTGTTCATTTTATTTCCCATATGATACTGAGTCCGAGTGTAAGTTATGATCATGAAATTAAATGATGACAGCTGGTTTTCTCCAAGCTCTTAGAAGTGCCTTTATGTGGATTAGATATACTGAATCTTGAATGTGGTTGGTAACGCATGGGACAAAATAGCTTGGACTTACCCATTATTTATTTTATTTTATTTATTCGTGTTTATTCAAATAGGGTAACTCTCTCAGTATTAAAACTGTTTTCCTGAGACCCCTGTACAAACTACAGGTTACAAATGAAGAGGAAATTGAAGAAAGTTAAACAAAAAACATACATATAATATTATAGATTATTTGTTTTTGTTATTATACATGTACATCATGATAGAAACACGAACAGATAGACATTTTTTAATTTCATAATTATTGTTTCATTTACAAAGGGTTGGACGCTCAACGTATTGGTAACTATGAATTCGTGGTACGTTTCTACATTCGCAAATGAATTTGGATGAGAAGTGTTCTACGCAGTTCTAACTCGCTTCTCTTGATCTAAGAGTAGCAACGGCTATAACTTTTGAAGCGAGGTAATTGAGAGCTACCTTGCACCAATTGAAATCAGATTTATGTATTTTTAATGTAATTTCAATAGGACAATTGCCATTTCATATGACATTACATATCATATTTTGTATCTGTGTCATTTTTGCCTAACAGGTGAAGGTCGCCGGCACCACTATGGCTGCTGATGTGACTCAGAACCGTTACAAGGTTTGTCGCAAAGACCTGGACAACGCCTTCCGTCGCATTGTCGCTTTCATCCGTAAACTGGGCTGCGATGCATCCATAGTGACGAACCGACTAGGCTGTGCTGGTTCCATCAGCGATGGGAACGCGATGACGTATCTCGGATTGGCAGAGTTCATGTGTAACGATATCCTACTTGTTGAGGCTTTCCATCAGCATCGAGTGAGATATTGTGACTAAGTATATTTTGTATTAAACATTTCATTTCACTCCTAAGTAGGGCGGGGGGGGGGGGAGGGGAGGGCGGCGAAATTTCCACTATCCCAATATGATTCTTTTGATTTTTGATAATTTTTTTTCCTTCTTCCCCCTTCAATTTTATGATATATGATCGCAAATGGAAACCCAAATGCCTTTAAATCGCCTTAATCTGATCATACGATCGCAATATGGTATACAAATCAGGCCTAATCAGCGATGATGGCACTCCCCCCCCCCCCCCCCCCCACGTGAACCAACACCCTGTTTAGAGGTACATGTTCATAGAAGGCATGAATTTAGCTACAATTTTTGTTTGTCTTTTGTAATAATGGACCTGGGGCCCGTTTCATAAAACTTGTTATCTATAACAACTGCTAAATTTCTATGACAAATTTGCTCTCAGCCAATCAGATGCCATGATTTAAGTAGCTTATAACAGTAGCTTGTAACTTGTTATTGATAACAAGTTTAATGAAACAGGGCCCCAGGTCCAGAAACGTTACTCAATTTTTACTTCAATGATCTCCACGCCCCCGAAATATAAATGAAAGTGCATTAATAAATCCCCGGGAATGAAATGATTTTAATATTAGTAGATGAGTAATATTAAAACGTAATGGCATACTTTCCTCTCTGTTGCTGCCAAACTCTGGAACACGCTCCCTCCTCAATATAAATCATCACCAACAGTAGAATAATTCACACAGAGTTTGAAGACATATATTCTGAAACCACAATTATGCATGATTCATTGAACTCCCTAGCACTGTTTGGTAACTTGGATATTTTAACTCTAACACTGACTCATGGATGACATCTAAAATCGCTTTGTATCCATGCAGTAAAAAATGAGATTTATAAATTGCAACTAGACATTTTTACTGAATATCTTGTTTTGCAGCAACAAAAGAAAAATAATTTAACAAAGAAGCTGGCAGCGGCTCAGCAGGGGAGTGTCATCACTGCCAAACTACGCCCGAAGTCTCCAGAGGCTGTGTCCATCGTGCCACCCTACATCGGGTAAGTCATGGAGAAATGAAGAAAACAAAAACGGTCGCAAAGTATTTCGAGAAATCAATTGTAGGGCAATTTCATTAACCGATAATGTTATTAAAATTGTAATTTATCAAACAGAATATTTTGTTACATGTTGTAGCACGGTATGTTAAATCATGATAATCCAGAATGTATGGTGCAAATGAAAACTTACATATCCTAAAGATAGACAACTTGTAATTTTGTCTCCATTAGATAGCAATCTTCATAATTATATTCACGACTTTCTGATTTTGTTTCCGTAACCCTCCTCGTCATCAGACTATCTTTGTGAGTGCATGGACTTTCTTTGAAGGTCTCATTGAATATTTGCTTTCAATTAAGTCAAAGACTTTCATTTTTCTCGCTTTTATTGAAGACCCCACAGTTTTTCAGGTCTATATGTCGATATTACATAACATCTAAGCAAACATTTTCCTTCCGTTTTATACCATTAATATTTTCTCTGAATATTAAAACAAAACACAGAGAGGATGGAGAAATACCAGCCGATCTGGAGCGAATAGCAAGCAGTGGCCTGGATGATTTGCAGCCTCTCACACCAGACGATATCAGATCAGAGGTCATGCGAACCGTTGAGCGACGTGAGGCCAAGACGAGGAATTCATCAAAGAACGACTGGAGATGGCAGGCTAAGAGTACGGACCCTGGATCTCCCGATGTTGTGAAAGATGAAATTCATCCCGGCTCGGGTGATCTTATGATTAACCCTTCAGTATCTTCAGAAAGGGAGTTTTCCTCCACCAATTAATTATAACTAATATAACATCAATCAAACTAGATCTTTATCTATTTCAAACAAGCACAAATTAACAACGTTCAGCAATAAGGAATACATGATTACATGAAAGCAGACCTTTCATATATAACCCTTATACAAATCACAAAGTTGAAAAATTGATTACTATATCACCAAGAAGAGTTAAGTGATAAGATGTTGTCATAACGAATGATGGCGAAGAAGTTTATCGGGGTATGACAGGAATGTGTATTGAAAGGAGTTTGAATCAAGTAAATAATACATACAAATTTGGATAAAAATATGTAACTATATCAGAATATGGAATAGAGATTATGTAGAGAAGTTTGCCTCCAAGAAGCCCTTAATTATTTGAAAAAAGTGAGAACATCTATTTTGACGCTTAAGTTATATAAAGCAACTTCTTTTTTTAGAAAGCATGATACTGAATTTTATTGAAACAAAGGCAAATTAATAATTCTATTCAACAAGAGCAAACGAGGTATTCCGGATGTAATGAAATACCCTATAATTTGGTGAGGAAGGGGATATAGAGGCAAAACCATACAAAACCATACGGAATTCAGAACATAATCAATAAGCAGAAAAATTAAGGAAAATAAATCGTTCTAAATAATTTGTCTTTGTTCAGTGATGTAAAACTTTGACTTGAGAGTGAATTAAGTAGAATTTCTTACATGAATTTTCATTAGCTAATGTATGTTTTTAATTCCAATATCGTTTTTATCCTGAAGACAGAGAGAGAGAGAGAGGGGGGGGGGGGTGGATGGAGAGAGAGAGAGTGGGGGGGGTGGGAGAGAGAGAGAGAGAGAGAGAGATGGGGAGAGAGAGAGAGAGAGAGAGAGAGAGAGAGAGAGAGATGGAGAGGGGAAGGGAGAGAGAAACGGAGAGAAATATATAGACAGAGAAGGAGGGGGAGAGAGAGATTTATAAAGCCGTTTAGTTTCCTTTTCAGAAAATTTCGCCCCACCCATCCATCAGCATGCCATGGTTGCACAAACATTTGCTCCTGCTACATTACCAGAAAAAAGGTAATACAAAGTTTTGGGACATTTTGAAAATGGGTGGATAGTGAATCTTTACAATTTTGATATATCTGGATGCCCCTATGGATGTATTATAAGCACTAAAAAAATTAGCCCCTTAAACACTTTTGTTTTCGAGAAAAATTGAATATAAAGATTTACCGGTGCTCCCGGTAAATTTTGATAAATTTCAAATGGCGCCTATGGCCGTACAATCGTAGCTGCGACCATGAAAATCTCAGAATATGTAGTTGGGATATATAATTTCCAAACGGGAAAAGCTAATCGGTCGATTTCAGTCAAGAAACATTGTTTCATAGCTAAATTAATATCTTGACCTTGAGAGGGAGCTATACAACATAAAGAGTTTATTATTTATAATTTCATAACTTTAGACTCGACTTCAACCGCGACAACGATCAATGTATATTGTAGGAACGTATATGCTTCCAATATGTTAATTTGAACCAAATTCATGACCCCATACCAAAACTTTGTAATTTACCTAATTCTTAAGTTCACCTCTGGACCCACTAACACACATAGCTGTAACCCTAAACCTGGGGGTGTTCCACAAAGCCTTCGTTCAATGACAAATGACAAAAATCAGTGACAAATCTGCTGATAACCAATCAGAAGCAAGGATTTCAGTAGCTTATAACAAAAACTATCATTTGTCACCGATGACAAGTTTTGTGAAACACCTCTCAGACCTACACCTAACCATATTCCTCTGATGCGACAAAGACAAGAGCAATTGTTTCAAGAGCCAAAGTTGAATCACCATCAAACAAACAAATGGATCAGGGCCCCCGTTTCATAAAATCTTCCATCAGTAACTTGTGTCACATTTCAATAACTAATTTCCTCACAGCTAATCAAATGCAATGATTTTTGTAGCTTACAAGCACTTATTACAAAATTAAAGGGGCTTTTCTCAAATTTGAATAAGTGCACTCACCGGAGATGAAAAGGGGCACTTGTCACAATATAAGGGACACCTCTCAGATTTGAATAGAGGTATTTATAAGAGGTTATTGATAACAAGCTTTATGATACAGGGTACTATTACATCCTTTTCATTATTAGCTGTAGTTAAAACAACAAATGAGTCAATATATTCATGTCCAATACCCTTTTTTATTTAATTCATTTTAGCGCCAGGGGGGGGGGGGGGGGCCCAACCCCCCAAAAAGGTAAAAATCACGTTTTTACATGATTTTTTTCTCAAGGGGGGGGGGGGGGGGGGCCCGCCCCCCCCCCCCCCCTGGATCCGCCACTGCATAGCTGCAACCCTAAACCTGGGGGGTGTTCCACAAAGCCTTCGTTCAATGACAAATGTCAAAAATCAGTGACAAATCTGCTGATAACCAATCAGAATCAAGGATTTCAGTAGCTTATAACAAAAACTATCATTTGTCACCGATGACAAGTTTTGTGAAACACCTCTCAGACCTACACCTAACCCTATCCATCTGATGCGACAAAGACAAGAGCAATTGTTTCTAGAGCCGAAGTTGAATCACCATCAAACAAACAAATGGATCAGGGCCCCCGTTTCATAAAATCTTCCATCAGTAACTTGCGTCACATTTCAATAACTAATTTCCTCACAGCTAATCAAATGCAATGATTTTTGTAGCTTACAAGCACTTATTACAAAATTAAAGGGGGCTTTTCTCAAATTTGAATAAGGGCACTCACCGGAGATGAAAAGGGGCACTGGTCACAATATAAGGGACCCCTTTTAGATTTGAATAGAGGCTTTTATAAGAGGTTATTGATATTAGCTTTATGATACAGGGCACTATTACATCCTTTTCATTATTAGCTACCGGTATATAGTTAAAACAACAAATGAGTCAATATATTCATGTCCAATATATTTTTTTAATTTAATTCATTTTCACAACCATGATCATTCATCAAGTATCTCATGATTGCACTCTACATTTTGGACTAAGATTGTCAAGAAATATCCACATGAATAGAAAAATATGACTATATAGTACATCATTATGTATACACTACTTTATCTTAAAATAGGTGGCATGACATCATATACAACTATGATAGTATATTGACAGATGTATTCAATTTGAATCATTGTATTTCAATCACAGTTACAGCCTTGAGACTAGAAATCTGATATCCAATAGCAGGAATCGATAAAAAGGTGATCAGTAAAAATATATGAAATTAGGATTAATGACATATTTTGTTTGATATCCAAAGTGTGAAAAAGAATGTAAACTGAAAATGTGGAATATGGATATGATAAAATAAAATAAAATAATATAAACAACATGCAAGACATATACATGTACAATAACTTGGTTTAAATTCAGAATGTGCACAAATTATTAACACAAACATTACAAAAGTCATAATTGTAGTACAAAGATGTTGTAGTGAAGGGCATATGGCTGTACACAAATCATTTACCTTAACATAAAAAAAGAGCAAAAACTAGCAGCATATAAATGTAGAATATGAATGAAATCATTTATACATAGTAATTACTGGCATACCAATCAAATCTAAATCATTGTTCCATGAAGAAAAATTGTACCTTTATTTGATGTACAGGCTAATGTACATGTACATATATCTAAAGCTGAAATTATTAATGCTTTTTATCACACTACTAGTGATAAAAAGTAAAGCCTTACCAAAATATAATCTCCCCTCTTTTATAATAAATGATATACATATATAGTCAAAGTTTGTTGAATACATCTAAATTAAATAATCATGATTTTGATTCTGTTTAAAAATAGTCAATATAAAGACATGTATTTAAATACCTTTTAAATTAAAAGAAATATAAATATTTGTATTTCCGTACTGTTCCATACAATTTAAGCAAATTGTACATGCACATTAAACAGAAATACGATTTTACACTTTCTAAGGCACAACATATAAGCAAAAGTACTCCTACTTTTTTCTAGAAGAAAAAGCAGAATTTGTACAAAAAGTGCTGAATACTCTACTAATGGGAAAAAACAAACTTGTATCTTGTGCTGCTAGAATCTTTATCATGATTTATTCAAGTAAAGAGAAAATGACTTGATTGAACAATATTGAATGAAACCTTATAGGAAAATCTATTTACTGACAAATTTCTGTTTAATTTCAGTAATGCATTTTTAATCTGAATTCAGTTAGGTAAAATCCCCTGACAATCCAGATACTATATAAGGGTCGGTCAGAATGTCACGTAAATCAAAATGAATTCCAATCATATTGTGACAAACACAATATAACCTGGTTTGTAACTAATGGAAATTGGGTTTTACAAATCTGATATCAACAAGGAAAAATCTGTAAAATATACAAATTCAAAGTTTATCTGATTCAATCATTTGGGGCACAATTTTTTTCCTTCTGAACCTAGACATTTGATGACTGTACTACACCTGTTACTGTGACAGTTGTTAACACTTCGGTTGCTTTCTTCGCATCTCTGCACTTTCCCTCATTTGCCACACGTGCATCTTAGCACAAAACAATATGCACCAATAGACGGTAAGATTGTTTTGGGGTTTTTGAAACAAACTTTGGTTGACAATTTGAATGGCTTAAGCCAGTTTTATGAATTGATGCATTATCTCTATGACTCTGGCATCTGCTATTTACCTAGTTTGTATTGTTTCTCTGCAATTCTGGTGCCAATTTGAATGATATATAGAGCTACGGTAGTCGTACAAGATGAGAGCACTTCTATGATCCCGGCGTCCACTGTATACCTTGTTTAGCTTTTTTCTTGGCAAACCACTCGTCACTCTTGTCAGCCGCAACACCCTGAAAATAAAAGAAACTAGATGGAACTTTGACTGCGCGCAGTCAAAAATGATGCCTCCGCCATAGAGCAATTTTACAAACCAAAACAGAAACAATCTTTAAATTTAAGTTTGATTGTAATCCATCTGTCGGTTTTAATGATAATGCATGCACAATCTACTTATAGGCATACATATTGAGCTATGTGACCTTTGACCATCCACCTGGTGACCCCAAAATCTAATCAGTTCATTGGCTCTGCAAGATACATACATGACTTGAGTTTGATAGTAATCTGTCTATTGGTTCTCATGATAATGCGATCACAAGCTATTTTTTGATACATAAAGAGCCCTGTGACCTTTGACCTTTGACCTGGTGACCCTAAAATCAAATCATTTTATTGGCTCTGCAAGATACATACATGACCTGAGTTTGGCAGGAATCCATCAATCGGTTCTTGAGATAATGCGATCACAAGCTATTTTTGCATACATAATGAGCCCTGTGACCTTTGACCTTCGACCTTGTGACCCCAAAATCTAATCAGTTCATTGGCTCTGCAAGATACATACATGACTTAAGTTTGGCAGGAATCCATCAATCGGTTCTTGAGAAAACGCGATCACGAGCTATTTTTGCATACATAATGAGCCCTGTGACCTTTGACCTTGGATCTCGTGACCCCAAAATCTAATCAGTTCATTGGCTCTGCAAGATACATACATGACTTAAGTTTGGCAGGAATCCATCAATCGGTTCTTGAGATAACGCGATCACGAGCTATTTTTGCATACATAATGAGCCCTGTGACCTTTGACCTTGGATCTCGTGACCCCAAAATCTAATCAGTTCATTGGCTCTGTGAGATACATACATGACCCAAGTTTGGCAGGAATCAATCAATCGGTTCTTGAGATAACGCGATCACGAGAACGGGACGTACGTACGTACGTACGTACGGACGGACGGACAACCCGAAAACATAATGCCTCCGGCTACTTTGTAGCGGAGGCATAAAAAGGACATAAAACAATTTATTATTTATTGCTCTTCCATTTTGTTGCCTTTTTGTTGCATTGTTTGATACGAAAAGGAACATCAACATGAAAACAAAGAATGAAACTGCACACTGACAAAAATTTGCATCTTAAAGTGCACCATCACAAAAACTGGTGGCTCTTGATATAAGAGGTTTCAAGTTGCTTTACTGCAGTCAAACTATGAACATCAAGTAGTTCTTCTACAAAGAGGTATTGCAGTTTAAATACACTTTCAGTAAAAATTGTCTATAAAACATCTTGTTGACTAGACTACATAACACATGCATATGCACTTGTATTAAATATGTCATGCCTATCAAAGGCACCGGAAGTGGGGGGGGGGGGCAGTTGCCCCCCTCCCCCTCAAAAAAAAAATAAAAAAATGTATCAATGGAGGTTTTTATAATAGCGATACGCGCATATCGTAGACATTTTGCGAGAGAATGGGAAAGCGTGTCTGTTTTTTGTTATAGAGGTGAGAAGCTCATGAGCCCCAGAATGCTGGCGTACTGATGGGGGGGGGGGGGGGGGGTAATTTTTATTTGATACCAGTGATTTACAAATGTTGCTGAAATGACATAATTTTCCAGTATTTTTTCTCAATTTTTTTGTTAGTTATACCTTTTTATGCGTTTGTTGGAAAATTAGAAATTCCCAAATTTGCAGTCGGGCGAAAAATATGCTTATTTAGAAGCCTTTATGTCAGGGTCTGCAGAATGGCCGGGCTCGGGGGCTCGAGCCCCCCTCACTTTATGAAAAAGTTTGTTACAGAGAAAAAGAAAGAAAGTGAGAGAGAAAAAAAAGATGTGACCTGCCAATGTCACAAATGAGGTATCAAAATATGCTCATCTGACCGTAATTGAAGACCTAAAACCCCCGAGCTTTCGGGGGCTCTGCCCCCTGGACCCCACCAAGGGCCCTAAGGCGGGGCCATGGATGCTCATCTGACCGTAATTAAATGCCTAAAACCCCAGAGCTTACGGGGGCTCCACCCCTGGACCCCACCAAGAGCCCTAAGGCGGTCCCCTGTATGCTCATCTGACCGTTATTAAAGTAGCTTGGCGAAGAAATTTCACATAATCACTCAAAATGGGCATATTATACATGTCCGGATAGCGTAGACCAATATGAAGACACACATTCTGCTCTAAAGTCTTGTAAATATAAATGAAACGCGGTAAGAAGCTTTTTCCAAGAACCTTCTCAGAACTACAATTCCTGGCTTGAACAATTTGTTCGCGCAGTAGGCCGATTATGACGTCCCTGGTTGGGCACGATCGCAATTCTAGGCCTCAAGCTCGCCTCTCGCACAGCTCCCATGCGGTATTTTGCATAGCTATACGTATACATTATCCAGACTTTGCATGCTTCATATCCTGACCAGAAAGTGGAATAACAATCTCTAGAAATCATGTAATTACAAATAATATTAAGCAAATTTATGTAATATAATACGAGGGGTGAATCATGCAATTCGATTTGTCCAAATACCCTTCCGTTCTCTGTAATTTGCTGAGATGTTTTGTATTTGTTCGGTCATCATGCCTTGGCGTGAAAGTGATTGCTGTTGATTATATACGGAGACCATGATGCTCGTTACGTCACTACCCCTGGAAGGTGAGCCCCCCTGGAATGTTTGCCCCCCCCCAATCCCAAACTGCTTCCGGCGCGCCTGATGCCTATACTCAGGTTCTCTTTTTCAGGTGATTGGTACACTTTAAAGCCCAAGTCCACTCCAAAAATAACTTATTTTCAATAGAACCAGAAAAATCAGACAAACCAATCAAAAAAAAGTTTGAGCAAAATCGGTTAACTAATAAGAAAGTTATGAATTTGTAATGACATGAAAAACTTTGAAAATCACTACACAAATTGGCAACTCACTCATGAGTCTGTGACGTATGGTCCTCACTATCCACTAATTATTTTCTTTATATTGATAATATAAATTTCCTATTTTCACCCTAAGAATCTTATTTCTTCACACCAGCATTGTTAGTAATATGTTTTTGTGTGGATGCACAAATAAGGAGTAATTTTTGTCCAGTTAAATCATGAAAAATTGAATTTTGTTAAACTATTTATATAAAAATCAATAATTATGAAATACAATATTCAGAAAATAGTATCAATTCTTCAAAATTCATAAAAAATTCTGGGAAATGTCAAGCACGCAATATGATACAAATCATATAACCTGGGCAAAGGCATGGGGAAATCAAGTTTTGGGGATAAAAAGGGAAATTAATGGGATTAAACTATACAAAGCAATTGATAAGTTGTGAGGACATGACGTCACAAACTGATAACCATCTTGGCAATTTGTGTTGTGATTCTCATTGTTCCATAGTTTTACATACTTTTTCAAAAATTCATAACTTTCTTATTAGTTATCCGATTTTGCTCAAACTTTTTTTGATTGGTTTTTCTGATTTTTCTGCTTTTATTGAAAGTGAGCTATTTTTCGAGTGGACTTGTCCTTTAAGATGGAGGGAACCTTGATAATCCGGTCTATTTGAGGCTTACTTAGATCACTGAATTTTGTTATATTTTATGTTTTTTATACGATGCCAATTTTATTTCTAAGCAATTGACAACATATTTTACTATTCTCTGTCATGGGTTTTGAACTGAGTGTGGTGCTCACATTTGCAGTTTGTGTACTTGCTCGTTCCACGGCACTCCAAATATTACCTCGGCTAAAGCTTGGCTAATGATTCCGGTGCACACAGCATTAATGGAAAATCTTCCTACTATGTATCCATTTCCTACACATGAGTATTGAGTGGCAAATGTAGAATTAATGTATTGTCAATGAATAGTGCCACACCAGGATTCGACCCCATGACCTTTCCATCTCCAGTCAAAGAGTAAACTTGCCTGAAAGTGACATCTCTACACTGTTAGCTCGGACACTGGTAAATTCCATTAGAGACACTCTCTATGCAGTTTATAAAAAAATCTTTCAGGCATCCTTACCTCATCTAACAAGCCATCAGCCTTAGGGTCAAGTTGAGATAATTCTCTGAACGCTTCGTCGCCAACAAAACAGATTTCATGACCATCCTATAAGATGATGAGGAAGAAAGAACAAAGGAAAGATATGAGAGTTTAGTATAAGCATTTCAGAGGAAAGTAATCAGCACATTTTCCCAATTATTTCACTTGGGCTTATACATTGTAAATACAGTCTTTGTACAGAACTCCATCAGAAAAGATGGCTGGGGGGGGGGGGCAAATTTCTTCATAGAAGTATTCAGCAGTGGTTTAAGCTACATATACACCCCTACCATGGTACCTTGATAAGACAAAATAATATCTAGACTGTCATTCAGATGAGACACCAACATCAACAACAGTTGGGCCCTTAGGCATAGCTTAACACTAATGTGGGTCTATGGTAATGCACATCCCCACCCCTTCCCTACTCCTCTGTTTGAACTCCATACACCTTAAGTAATTTAAATCTGAACAAAAGCCCCATGCACACAGACCATACAAATTTCAAACCAGACACCCTGTTCAAAGAGTTATTAAGTGTGGAGTCCTACTTTTAGATTCCGGGTGCAGTTTCTTTATATATATCAGTACATTTCGCTACGCTACCTTTATACTAGCTATGTGAGATCAAACTTACAGGATCTCCCAGAATGACGACTTCAACCGTAGCCTTGCCAGGGGTGTCTAGACTGATCAGAGGTGTGATGATGGTTTCACCGGCATCCTTACTAGCTGCTTCTATTCCTGGTAACTAAAATAAAACAAAACAAAGAAGTTTAACAACAACTTTGGAGGTGTGATCACATTGATGTTCATTAATTTTCCATTTATAACATGACGCATATGTTAATAATTTTAACATGTATGGTCACATAAAATTATACATAGAACAAAAAAGGGGTCGACATAAGCACAGCTTGAGCCGATGATGGTTTGACCCGCATCCTTACTAGCTGCTGATATGCCTGGTAGCTATGGTATAAATAAAATAAGAAAATATTACAACAATGAATACAAGAACTCTATTTATCTCAATATAGATTGCATTAACTTTAGTAGGCCAGTCTATGGTGATCATGGTTGATATATGCTTTGAAAGAGTAAACAAGGTTGGCAAATAAGGAAAGCCCTTCTATTTAAAAAAAAACAACAAAGAAATATAAATAATGGTATAAGTAACAGAAGAGTGGTAAACTAAACTGGAATGAGAAATTGAGGATGTTATATTTTACCATCCAAATTCCAATAGAGAAATAGAAACCTGCATTTGGTAATGTACATGTATATGGTGCAACAGAGCAATATACTGGACCTCAACACCCCCCCCCCCCCACCCCCAATCCCAGCTTAATGATGTTGCATAAGGAATTGGACCCCAAACGGGTCAATAGATCTTCCTTTTTTGGTGACCACTTAAATTTTCCCCTGAGAGCTGATTTGAAGAGATAACCACCTGTCAGTGAACTTGCAGGGAGGTCTAAACCCTCCTGGTCAAACTAGTGCAGATGGGCTTTAATATGCACTTGAAACTAATCTCCACATACCTGCTCTCGAGGGCAAGAGAATGCTACCCTTCCAAATGCCGTCTTGTGTTCAATAGGTTCACCCTGATCCAGAAGCTCCAACCTACACTGTCCCTCTACGAAACCCAGGAGGGCACTCTTTTCAGTTTGCTCATACAGAGTCATACCACATTTACTGGTCCAGTAATCTAAATATATTAAAAGTATAGGGTGGATTATTACATACCGGTAGATATTGGGTAAAAAGTGATTGGATGGTCTTGCTCTTTTTACTCTTCACCATTTATTTTTCCATTATTCTTTCTCTTTATCTTACTTTACTTAATTTCTCTCTGCCATCTTTCTTTTAACTGTATGTCTGACTCTGTCCTTTCGTATTCTCAGTCTCTTCTTTCTCTGTATCTCTCACTGTCTGACTGTCTGTCTCTCTGGCTCTCTATCTGTACATCTCTCTCTGGCTCTCTATCTGTACATCTCTCTCTCTCCCAATGTCTACATATTCTCTCTTGTTGTGTCTTTACACCCCCACCCCCCCCCCCTTCACCAGATCAATACTAGAGGTGACTGGACTTTGTACTGCATGCAATCATATTAAAAACACTTTGACTTCTTAAGGACAAATATTATTTCTTTACACTAAAAATGACGAGGCTTTAAATCTCTCATTGCTGAACTCACATTATGAGACATTAGGCAAGATACATTGTAAGGTCATGATGAGTGCTTTATGTTCAAATGTTTACTTACCAACTGATTTCTGTAGATTTGACACACCAATGGCAACTTTTTGAACAGGATCTATGAGCAAGAAACCAATGAAATGTGAGATTTGATGCAAGTAATGCAAAGTGTAATAGTCATTTGCAATCTGGCTGTCTTTGTTTCCAATTTGGCTAATTAACAAGCATCATTAAGTCTTACACATTTTGCATTCCAGTAGATGCCTCTTTACATACCATTACACTTTGCTAAGCTAAAGTTTATAGCTTGTTTTACTCAAAATAATTAAGAATATCCAAAGTATCTCTTCTCCTCTGAAAGTAAATATTAAACATATAATTACCTCTCAAATGTCTTGGTTTGTCAAATAAGAACTTTGAATTGACAAACATTATTTAGTTTTATGCATTTTGCATTCCGGAAGCATCTTTTCATCCCAATACATTTCGCTATCAAAGCTAAAAGTTAAAGTTTAAAGCCCTTTTTACTTTTTCTATCATCAGTTTAATGTTATTATTATCATTATCATCATTATCATCTTTAATAACAAAAAAATCTTATATCTATCTGGAAATATTACTATTTTAACTTATTAATTTTTTGTGGGTTATCCTGTTCAAGCTGACTTAATTTTGCTCTGTTATTCTTGTATATTGTTGTATGTTGGAGGCTTCGTGAATAAAAATCAATCAATCCAAGTATCTCTTCTCCTCTAAAAGTAAATATCAAATGACTACCGGTAATTACCTCCTGCAGGTCTTGGTTTGTCCACCAAATAGAACCTATAACCTCCTGGTGCCTGCACTGACCACACACCCTCAGACTCAATGGTCAAGGGCCACTGAGCTTTCTTAGCGTTGGCAACGGCATTACTGCATTGGATTGTGATGCCCTGGGATGAAAAAGAAAGGAAAGAAGGAATAAGGAATACTCGAAAGAAACAAGAAGATCAAAAAAGGAGTAAGAAATCTAGGGGGTGTTTCACAAAGATCCTAAGTTGAACTTAACTCTGAGTTGGACTTAAAAGTTATGGAGAGCCATTTGAAGCCTTAAAATAAAATATATTCAAAAGTGAAAATTCAAATAATTTAGACTTTTTATAATTTCCACATCAAGAACATGAAATATCCTTGATAATAGAAAATATGAATGATTTGTATCAACATTTTATGCCTTTTAAAATAACTTTTACAAAACCTTTTCATAGATGCTAACAGCTTTCCATAATTTTTAAGTCCAACTTAGAGGTAAGTTCAGCTTAGGATCTTTGTGAAACACCCCCCTGCTCTCTGATTTCATAGGAAGGAAGGCTAATTCTGCAGGTTAGAAACAATATCAAAGGTATTTCGTAACATTGTGATTTCCTGCAGGTCTTGATTGGTCCATCAGGATAAAACTAAAAATGTCTTCACGATATAGTACATTTCAAAACTTGGTTGCAGAAAAGAGTTGACAAAAACGCAAATCTTTACATAGTAGTAGTTTGCATATTTGTATACAGTAATTCAACGTTTTGAAGACATATTTATCTTATAGAACACACATTTTCCAGAGTTTAACCTCCAAGTACAAGAATACTAGAAATCTGGCAAACTGAGAGGTCCCTTCTTGCCTGAATAATTTTACATTTGATACAGTCTTCTTATACTGTATTTTGTCAATGTTTCATATTTGATGTAGCAGTGTATGCACTGTTTGATTTGCTCTCTCCTATTGTATAACCCAAGACAGTTGTTGTGGATACAGGTTCTATAGCTTTGAATGTAATGTAGCAGTATACTGTAGAAAATCAAACAAGTAATAGTCGCTTGTGTTTATTTCTCCACTGGCTTTGTAGCACAAACAACCTTGAATAGCGTGCTGGGTTTATTGTTCATTGTGTAAATAATGAACAATGGCACAAGGCAATATACAGAACAAATTTCATATTGTTATCAGTACATGTTTTTCAACTCCTTAAAACTCCACACAAGTGCAGAGATCTAGACCTATACCAGCCAGGCATACTTAGACTCAAACCAAATTGTACCTTCAAAATACAATTTATCAGACAATGATCACCACATGATCAAATCTTAATAAATACTTCAAGAAATAATGGTAAAATATGCCTGAAGGAAAACTTACAGCTCATATTTCAATCTGGTATGGAAATCGTATTTTGAGAGAAAATTGCTACAATTTATTCTGGATTGTGAACCCAGCAGTAGATTGGTTGTTTGAACCAGGAAAATAAAAACAAATGCAAAAAAACTTTGTGGGCATCATCTTTAATTGATAAAAACCACAACTCCCATTTGGACATACGGTAGTGACCTTTATTTTTATGTTGTTACATGCCATATTTAGAACATAAAAGCACTTGAAGAACCATGCTTTTCAGGGAACATTGTTTATCTGATGTTCTTCCACACTTGCATAATAACAATGATAAAGTCACAAACTATTTTTCACCTCTTCCCAGAACTCAACCTTCTCTTTAACTGTTAAACACATGGTGTCGGGCCTGCATACATATGTACCTGGATTTCCTTATCTTTCTATGCTCATTACTCAGCCACTATACATTTTCTACCAAAATTGTTTGGCACATCACATGTCATTTATTTGTAATCTTATATATTTAGTGTAAGTTTCATTGGATTCTGTGAGAATTTATTTTAACTCAAGTTTATCTTTAAGAATAGAATTTTAATCTAAACATATTTTTTTTCTTTTGGATAGTGATGAAAAAAGTATCCAAGTGCAGGGAAATTAAATAAGAGAAGACAAAAACAGACAATCTGCACATAATTTAGGCTAATTTACCTAATCATATTTATAACGAGCTGAATGAAAATTAAAATCAAACAAGAATAAAGATTACAAAACTAAGTTGCAATAGAGGAGAAACTGAGAAAGGATGATAAATCTTATGGGAGAGATGTGACAATAGAAAAAGAGAAATCTATTAAAAAGTATATTTATCCATGCACTCACCAAGAAGTCATTTCCCAGATCATAGCTCTTCACCCCATAGTTGTATGTGAGCTCAGTCACAAAATGGTTGTCTTCTGGACCATAACCAACCATAGACTTGCTCCATTTACCATCATAAGGCCTTTTGAGACAGAATGATCGAGAGAGAGAGAGAGAGAGAGAGAGAGAGAGAGAAAGAGAGAGAGAGAGAAAGACAGAGAGAGAAGGGGAGGGGTAGAAGGGTGAGGGGAGGGGAGGGGGAGGGGAGGGAGAGAAAAGGGGGAGGGAGAGAAAAGGGTGAGAGAAGATTTTTAGAAGGTTTTTAGAGGGTTTAATATTCTACCAATAAGTTACACAAAAAACCCATTTATAAATATTGTTCACGTATATGATCATTTACGTCTAGGGACCGACCTTTAATGTCACCATCCAAAAGACGTGACTCAGTCTCAACCAGGGGTCCGCCTGAGTCAGTTTATAGGTGAAGACAGAGAGCCGACTGTACCATGTACGTTCCAGCTACGTGCTTTTTCACTTACAAGTACACCAAAGTATTATTATTTCATCCCCAAAGTTATTCATAACACATGCATTAATAAACACATTTTTTTAAGGAAAGGAGGGGGGTGGGGGCCCGGGGAGGGATGATTGGTGAATTCACTTTTTGTTTCTACAGATGAACATCATCTTACCCGTTGCATGTTGCTGCGCAGCCTTCTTCAAATTCTTCATGTCTTAGGAACTGTTGGAGAAAGAAAAATAGTGAGATATGTGTATACATTTATCTCACAAATAAATAAATAATTCTTTGTTGCCTGATCAACTCATTTCATATCTATTTCATTACACTTAAAAAAGAAACCTGATTGAAACCTGATCAGTTAATATACATGCAGGCCAATGGCATTTTCCCCTTCTATCCTTAATGTGAATCATTTGTCAACCAAGTTACTACAGAGTCTCACGCCTATCAAAATCCATTCAATTAATTGCAATTATTCTGATCCATACACTCTACCAGGGTTTAATGACTATAATCATCGTCATTATATAATATCATACCCACATATTAAGCAAGAACAATTTTAGACAAAGCCTGGTTGAGTTTTATAAAATTTAATTATCTAGAGTCAGAGTAGAGTCTAATATTAATAACTCTAATCTTTTGTTACTGATTTGTGAGATGTAACTGAATTTAGTTTTTTAGGGTCTTATAGTCTTACTCTAACTAAAATCTTAGTCCTAGAGGGTCTAGTCGATCGTCGACTTCATGATCGAATGTATATTCCCAAAGCAAAACAAAAATTGGCTGATTTTTGGTCAACGTATTCTAGTCTACATGCATAATGGCATCATAATATAACTTTATAGGATTTAGTTTATAGGATTTAGACAGAATTAGGTAGGCGGGAACTAAAATATTCACAACACTAGACCAAATTTTCCGTCTCTTGACTTTCGTTCGTTAAGCCTCTTATTTCGGCTCTCTCTTCTGAAGAGAGAGCCGACCCTGCCCAAGTAAGAGACTTATGCTATGGTCACTCACGTCATTATCCAAAAGTAGGCTGCTCGGCGGCCGAGCGGCGAGTTTTTAACCAATTCTGCCCGGCGGCTGCCCGGCCACCGAGCGGCGGCCGCCCAGGCACTGCTCGATTTTAGGGAATCGCTCGGTCGCCGCTGAAGTTTTAGCGCGGAGTTAAAATTTGGGCGGCGCCTGCTCACTTTTCACTCGCCGCCCAAAATACGCTCGGTGCCTGGTAGGTCGCCGCCCGGGCACCGACCTAATCGCTGGGCGATGCCTAATTCCAGCAGCGACCGAGCAGGCTACTGATCGGCCGGTCGCTGCTCAGATTTGTGACCATAGCTTTAACGAACGAAAGAAGCAGAAAATTCGGTCTATCACAACACTAGTCACACGATGAGATGATCGAGTCAACAACATCAACAGTCAACACACAACACACAACACAACAGTCACAGTAACTCCAGTCCAGGGAGCTCCGACGCGACGCCGATGCCGAAGGTTTCGGCGTCGGAGCTCCCTGGATCTGGAGCTACAGTCACGGTAACTCCGGGAAGCTCCAACCCCGGCGCGCCGGGGTTGGAGCTTCCCGGAGTTACAGTCACGGCAAACAAGTTATGCAACAATTTTAGCAAGTCATACCTTCATTCCCAAGATTTCTCGGAAGAATTTGGCTGTAGCCGTACGATCTGCCACTTTGAACACGAAATGCAATGCTCTTCGACCGCTCATCTTGGTATCCTGTCTTACGTTTTCCGGCAGATTAAAGAAACTGGCTTCGTTTGGCCAGGGAGAAGGAAGATGACTATTTTCTCGATACAACACTTCGGAAATCCAATGAACAATCATCCGTGTGTAGCCCGTTCGCGATATTGCATGTATTATGCTCAGTCTAATTTTTTCCCACGTGAGTTCCAGTCGACCCGCCCCCCAGTATGAACATTTGCATACAGCCAATCAGAGCTCATCTTGTCAATAACAAGCTGTGCATACATGTGCAAAATGGCGACCTCCGATTGCCACTCGAATATTGTATTGTGCTCTCATTCAGGCTCAAAGTCAGAGGATTCTGAACATGTAGACGTAGGCCTACGCTGGTTAGAGGTAAGTTATAATTATAGCAATCAAAGATAGGAATAAGCCACTGCACTGGTCAATGAAGCAGGCCTCGAATTAGATCAAATTTGGGTCAAGGCCACTTTTTTGAGAGGGCACAAATCCACTGAAAGGGGCACAAATCTATCCTAAAAAGGGGCACTAAGGCCAAAGTGGAAAGTGTGCGTAAAATCACCTCACGCCGTTTTCACGGTGGGGGGGGGGGGGGGGGGGGGGGGGGGGGGATTTGCTCCCCCCCCAAAAAAAAAAATGCTCACTACCACCCCCCCCCCCCAACTGAGCGAATTATCGGCCGGCTCGATTTTCAAATTTTCGGGAGCCAAAAAAAGTAGTGCTCACTAACCCCCTCCCCCCCCCCCCTTATTAACAGGCTGGCTGTTTCGCCCCTAAATATTCTCCCACGAATTGGGCCCCCTCCCCTGCCGCCGGCTGGATCCGCCCGTGGGGTGGGTGGGTGGAGGGAGTGGGGAGTTTCCCCCTTTAACGTTTCATTGAATTATTAGAGAAAGAAGACGATTCGTTGTACCGTTCTCGACTCTTTATCCTTTTCTGAATTCCACGGGAAGCGCGGAAGCTTAGACGTTTTTAATAAATTATTAGAGACAGTAGATGATTCGTTGTACCGTTCTCGACTATTAATCCTTTTCTGAAATCATTTCCCACCCCTCCCGCGCAAAGCGCGGAAGCTATGACGTTTTAATTAAAACGTATGGGAAAGGAAGACTATTCGATGTACCATTATCTCAACTCTTAATCCTTTTCTGATTTAATTCCTGACCCTCCTCCCGAGAAAAATCCAAGTTTTTCACTGATTAAAAACTCTGAAAACGCACCAAAAAAGGTCACAACGCGAAGTGAAGATGTTGAACCAACGATGGGTAAACAAAACTTCCCGATATTGATTGGTCCAAATAAAAAGGATGGAGATGGATTGAAAAACTAAGCCTGAGTCATTACGGTTTTTGTGCCAAACATTTCAATCATGTCGATGAAGATATGCTTTCATATCTCCGTATCGGCAATGAAGTCCCGCCAAGGCAATGAAGTCCCGCCAAGGCAATGAAGTCTCGCCGATAATTATTGTTTTTAGATCTCCGTAGGGGCAACAAAGTCTTGCCGATACTTATTGTTTTTACTATTTTAGATCTCCGTAGGGTCAACAATTCTTGCCGATAATGATTGTTTTAAGATCTCCGTAAGGGGTACAAAGTCTTGCCGATAATTGTTGTTTTTAGATCTCCGTAGGGGCAACGAAGTCTTGACGATAAGTATTGTTTTTAGATCTCCGTAGGGGCAACAAAGTCTTGCCGATAATTATTGTTTTTAGAGCTCCGTAGGGGCAACAAAACCCTGCCGATTATTATTGTTTTAAGATCTCCGTAGGGGTACTAAACCTTGCCGATTATTATCGTTTTTAGAGCTCCATAGGGGCAACAAAACCTTGGCGAGTATTATTGGTTTTAGAGCTCCGTAGGGGCAACAAAACCTTGCCGAGTATTATTGTTTTTAGAGCTCCGTAGGGGCAACAAAGTCTTTTTGAACATTACAAGTAGGGGTTGACTTATGATGACTATAATGTCGGCAAAACTTTTGTGGATTAAAGTATTGTGGCTGTAAACGGTTTGATTTTGAAAAGGGCATTCCGGCCAGTGAGAGGGGCATGGCGGCAAATTGCTGATTGCCGGCGGGTAATTCGAGCCCTGAGTGTGTACACACACTTCAATGTAAACAGCAGCTAGCAGGCGCGTATCCAGGGGTGGGGGGTTGGGGGCGGAACCCGAAAGGCCTCCCCGGCCCCCCCCCCCAAAAAAAGAGGACGTAGGAAGAAAAAGGATTAAGAGTCGGAAACGGTACAACGAATCGTCTTCTTTCTCCAATATTATAATTTAATGAAGAGTTAAAGTCAAAGTCAAACTAGCTTCCGTGGCGTGGCGTACGGCCTACGGGTGGAAACTGAATTCAGACAAGGATTTAGAGTCGAGAACGGTATACATCTAGATCTAGATCTAATCGTCTTCTTTATTTCTCTAATAATTAATAATGAAACGTCAAAGCTTTCGCGCTTTGCGCAGGAGGGGGGGGGGGGAACTGAAATCAGAGTCGAGAATGGTATGGTACAACGAATCGTCTTCTTTCTCTAATAATTCAATGAAATGTCAAAGCTTCGTGCAGGAGCTAGGGGGGGAAACTGAATTCAGACAATTAAGGATTAAGTGTCGAGAATGTACAACGAATCGTCTTCTTTCTCTAATTATTCAATAAAAAAAATACATAAGCTCTCCTGATTCATTCTGACTCATTAATATTCATTAGTCCGTCATATCATAGGACAATAACTTTTATAAATGTAGGGTCTAATGCTCCCTGGGAGAAATTTCAATTATTTAAACATATATTTGTCTAGATCTATATGGCGGACTAATGAATATTAATGAGTCAGAATGAATCAGGAGAGCTTAAGTTAGCTAGGCCATTGTTCTCGTGACTGTGCCATGGACCAGTGATGGCCTGGTGGTAGAGTCGCTGCCTGGCAAGCAGTATAGATGCAGGTTCAAGTCCCACTGGTTCCAAGATTTTTTCTGACTTAATTGTTTTTCAATACAGATATCGTTCAATTAATCGATCTTAATTACTGGGTGTAAGCCACAAATATGTTTAAATAAGATCTCAATATGTAGTTAATAATAATAATTCCTCCAATTTTCTTCTATTACACACGGCATATACCACAAGGTTCTATCCTAGCTAGGTCATCTAGCTATTTTTAATTTAATTAATTATCTTACACATTCTTCTAAAAACAACATTGTTACTATTATTTGTGACAAGTTCATAAGCACAAATCAGCGCTTTCAACTGCACCTCGCTGTTAAATGAAAGTCCTTCTGTGCGTGGGTTTTCGGCAACAAAAAAAAAGAAAAAAAGAAAGAAGATCCCCCCCCCAAAAAAAAAATAGGGTGCGTCTTATACACAGAGATTTACGGTAACCAGTGTGTCACTTTAAAACCTGCGCGTGCCAGGGGGTCGGCCAGATGGCTATACTACACAATTAACGTATTGCATTTAGAGATGTTGACTGAAGTTAGGAACCAAAAATAATGAAGCGCACTAAAGTATAGGATAACCCTATTGTTTATATCAGCTCATGAAATTACTTTCAAAAATTATTACTTAGCACTAATCATCATGCTTTACTTATTATATTTTATTTTTTACTTCTTTTATTGCAGGACTTCTTACCTGAGAAATATGAACATCACATTTGTAATATAGAAATTGTCGAGAAAGAAGTAAAGCTAGTAATATTGAGATTGGCTGTTTCAACCGAAGAAGGGGCTAAAGAATGGCTGGAGTCTATGCAGAAGTCATCTCTAGCAACTTTTCGAGTGGACAGAACTTATCCTACCTCTGTTGAAAGAGTTTTGTACAAGGTATGTAGCTGTAGGCATATCACTATTATACAGTACCACTGTTGTCACACATTTGACATTGTTCATTTCATTTAATTCATTCTCCATAAAAAAAACATTAAACTATACAAACATGATATATAATAGATAAAAGATAGATTACAAGAAAATACAAAGGGAAGGAGCAAACAAAATTTTATGGGAATGTGGGGTTAACAAAAAGGTAAATTAGCCTTATGAACGTCAACCCCTTAAAAGAATTGTTGAGAAGAGAGAAAAAGGAAAAGAAAAGCAGAGAAAACCTGAACACAAATACAAAAGGAAAAAAAAAGAGGGAAGGAGAAGGGAAGGGGAGGGGGAATACATTACACAGTGCATTAACTGAAACGTGACATCATTTATTTTGAGATTGAAGACAATGTTTGATTAGATTGAAGAAAAGGTTTTCGTGTAGGCCAACTATAGTACTGTGCAAGTAAGTTTCATCAGAATTTCTTAATCTTAGTATATTCAAGTAGTTTTAATCATAATACTAATAATTCTACTACTACTAATTATAATAATAATAATGATACTTATAATAATATATGTAACTTATATTGCACCAAATCAACTTTGTAGGGTGCTCAATGTGCTTAAACAGAATTGTTAAGGTTTTTCTTTTGAAAATGTCCGATGTCATATACGTTTTGATGACTTCAGGAAGGCTATTCCAGAGGTTAGGGCATTAAATTTGTACATGTATGTTCTAAGTTTAAATTCTTTCAGCCCTGATCCAATTTCAAAATAATGAAATTTGTTCATGCATGTTTTACATTCTCTCTTCAGACTGAATTTCGCTGCCAACATAACACGAAACCAAGATCTACAACAGCTGACCAACGCAAGGGGTCTAAGAACACAAATTGTCCAGCAGGCCTGAGTATTGTTGTGAAAGTCAGCACCTTTCAAGCGTCAGATGGGAAAAAGAGAAAGTGCAGGTAATTGAATTTTGCATCCTTTTTGCACGGGGCACAACTGTACTGATTGTTTGAAATTTTTTGTACCAGTACTATATTTCTCTACTTAATCTCTACTTTCTTTGTGGACTGGGTGTCCCAAAAAGATGAAATCTATACACTTCTGTGTTTTTGGTAGAATTATATTATGCTAGATTACGCATAATTTTGGCCTGGAGGTATTGCAGCAGAGATTAGATGTTTTGTTTTAGTACAGGTCAATTGTCGAATTGAAAAAAACACCATCATATGAAAAATGGTACATTCACATGCTGCAGCCTGCCTAATCCATGCTTAATCTTGCTCTCTCTCTCTCTCTTTTTGTCTCTGCCGAAATAAGTCTTCCATACGTGTGTGTGCGTGCGTGTCTGTCCGTCCGTGTGTGCTCAAAATGTTAGAATTTGCTCTTTCTCTATTTTGCAGCGGATTTTGATTCTATTTGTTTTATCTCATAGGGCTCGGTGGGGGCTTCCAAACTCTGTACAGAATTTTGAAATTCATTAATAATGCAAATTTATTCAAAATTGATGAAAAATTCATTATTACTATAGCAAAAAATATAAATTTAGTGATTAATTTCTCGTATTTATCTAGAAGGATCTGTCGGAAATTACGAACAAAAATAAAGCCATTCCACAGATCTACACCTCGGGTGGGGACATATTACGCATCGCATAATTTACTAATTCACTTGTCTTTTTAGGTCTTCTGATCCTCATATGCCCGATCATCCGATGGTTGTCAAATTCAAGCGCACCCATAACCACCCTCTCAAGGCTGCGGATGCTCTGAAGCATAGGGATGTGAGTCAAGAGGTCAAGGAGAAGTTCCTGGATTTGTTCAGCAAGGGTTACACTCCTTCAAAAGCACTGGAACTGCACAAATACGATCTTCAACTCCAACACAATGACAACTACACTTTCATCAGTGCCGATAGATCCATCATACCTGACTTGCAGTACACTCATAGGTTAGATTACAAATTGAAGGGGATGTTTTGTTCAAAATCATGTGTTCAATGTGTGATCTAATCTATCCATTTTGATACAAGTTTATCGTTGCACCATATCTTAGGCCAATTAGAAAAATAGGAAGGAGGAGGCCCTTTTTTTTTTTTCTCCAAAATGGCCGCTCTAAATGGCTTCTTGTGCATTTTCCCTGACAGTCAGGCTATTTTTCAAGATGGCTGCCGGCACTTTTTTCATTTTTAAAATCAGAAATAGATCATTTTAGCAGTGTGTTTTTCATGTTTTTCTTCTTAAAAGAAAAAAAAGAGGAGGCGGCCCCCCAAAGGAAGCGGGCGGGGACGCTAAACATTTTTTTTTTTTTTAAATGGCCTTATATGTTTTGACAGAAATAATCCTGCACACTGCAGTCACTAAGTTGGTTTTCTCATAGATCACAATGGCAGCCATGATTTGAAAATGAACGGTCCTTTTTCTTCTGAATGTGCGAGTTGTTCAAAGGTGAACTTTGGTACATTAGTCGATGATGACTTATTTGCAAGACACGTAGGTTCAGGTTTGACATTACGGAAACCAGAGTTCTCTCAAGAAAATATATTACATTTGTTGGAAATGCTAAAGAATGAATACCTTGAATATCTTGAAAAATTTACGCATGATGTTGCAAAATCTTTATACTTGGTAGTAAAATTGCAACCTCATTAACTTTGTACAAAAACCTGAAAATATATGTTCGGTGGTTAAAAATGGTGGCAGCTAGCAAAGATCCTCTGTTGTGATCCCTTGTGAAGTGTGTTCCTATATATTTTCTATCTGTGGCACCGATATTAATTAGTTCCTTTTCCTTCCCTTCAGGTTATACTACCAGACATTCAAAAAGGAGTATCGTGAAGCCAAGGGAGAATTCGTCTTTAAGGAGTTGGAGATTAAAATCGAGGAAGGATCACTCGATGATCACATCAAATTGTCAAAATCATGTGCCGAAGAAAATGGAAGTGACCCGATAATCACCGAGCTAAACAACACATTTCTTGCTGTACGACAAAGTTACATTAGAGACAAAGAATTCTTTGAAGGGCCGGTGACAAAATTCACCAAGAAACCTGATGAACTAACTTTTGGAACGGATACTGTGTTGGCTTCGGCGCTTCACTGCTTTGGCCGGCACTCTGGGGAGGCACATCTTTAATGTAAGAGATATGGAAAGAGGTCAGAGTGATATTTGTTCTTGCAAAAGGCTGATGAAAAAGACCCCTTTGACGTGTATTATAATTATGAAATTGTTAGTTCGGACGGAATAAATCTTTTAACATACATTCATGAGGCATAGTGATGAAGTTTAAACATAAACAACACACAATCTCGGGTCGGTATGAAGACAATTGGTATTCAGCCAACTGCATCATCTAGGAGAAAGATGGTTGGGGGTGGCAGACCGTCAAAGGATCGTTTGAAAAATGTAAAATCAAGAAAAGGTGCCGTTCAACTCTCAGATTATGCCTTAAAGGTACTATGTCCCTTTCGCAGCCAACCTTAAATTCTGTAGAACTTTGCAGGAATTAGGAAAATGTCATGTATGTCCTATCTGTGAAATTTAATCATTAGCAGTGTCCTAATATTCAAATTATGCAAGGAAACCCGTTTACTTGCTAGACTTCACTGTCAGACACTATTGAGTGACTGACTGGCTTTTTTTCTTCTCTGGTAATAACATACATAAAATGAGCTGTAAAGGGTACATGAGCATTTGTCTACATCAATAACCCACTTCTTGTGATGGCCAAAATTAAACTGATTGAATCTTTGGGCAGCATAAAACGTATGACCATTTTGTCCTATCGGGACTTCGGTAGTCCCATATACATCTTTCTGTGTACAGTGTTGGTAACTTAATTGCCCAGACCGGGCCAAATTTCTTATCATTTTGATGATTCCAGAACCTCGCAGTACACACCAATACTTATATGCATGCAGAATTGGTAGTGTCGTAATATTTCTGTCCACCAGTCTAGATGATGGAAATATATGTGGTCTTCAGATAAGTACATGGTCCCGTGTCATATACATGTGCAGGTTTGGATAAGTAACTGCTGTGGACTCACTGCTTTACTTTGCTAAAGAGTAAAAGACTGGTCCGGACCCTTAAGGTTCCTCAGTTATTGGTTCTCTCGTCCTCATGAGAGGATAACTTGTATAAAATGAAAGTCTCTGTTTCTCAAATGTAGCCTACATGATATAAGGATTGATCCAGGACAGTATTGAAGATAATTTTACAATCACTTTTTGTGGTCATTATTAACTCTTTGTTTGCTTTGTTCGCCGATTTGCACGGACGTAGGCGTGCCAACTTCGCATTTTTGCACAGATGTATACGAGTCAATTAGACATTCATAATACCGCTCGCAGTGTGTAGCCACGCGTTGCGTTTACTATTGTTTACATTGTATACATCGCACACTTTCCGGTAAACTGTTTTTCTTCATAGTGTTACATTCGAAATTACCGTGTATTTAGCGGTTTTCTTTGGATTTTTTTTACTGATGTTACGATGGCACCTGCTGGAAAACGTCAACGTGTGTTTAGTGTAGAGGAGGCTCGAGATCTTGTTACTATGGAAGCATGGAGCATGGACTCTGATTCCGACGAATCGAGCAGTGACGAAGACTCTAGTGATAAAAGTGTTCCCTGAGAGTAGACTGATAGAATAAGAATGAATAAAAATTAATGAAAGAGCTAGAGATGACAGCAAGAAAGAGAGTAGACTGATAGAATAAGAATGAATAAAAAAAATGAAAGAAGGAGATAGAGATGACAGCAAGAAAGAGAGTAGACAGTGATAGAATAAGAATGAATAAAAATAATGAAAGAAAGAGATAGAGATGACAGCAAGAAAGAGAGTAGACTGATAGAATAAGAATGAATAAAAATTAATGAAAGAGCTAGAGATGACAGCAAGAAAGAGAGTAGACAGTGATAGAATAAGAATGAATAAAACTAATGAAAGAAAGATGTATCCTGTCTTGCCGTCATCTTTATATCTTTCTTTTATTATCTTTATTCATTCTTATGCTATCAGTGTTTACTCTCTTTCTTTCCGTCATCTCTATCTTATTATTATTATCATTTTCCTATCTATATGTACCCTATGTCTTGCCGTCATCTGTATATCTTTTTCTTATTATCTTTATTCATTATTATGCTATGAGTGTAATACTCTCTTTCTTGCCGTCATCTCTATCTCATTATTATTATCATTTTCCTATCTATATGTACCCTATGTCTTGCCGTCATCTCTATATCTTTCTCTTATTATCTTTATTCATTCTTATGCTATCAGTGTTTACTCTCTTTCTTTCCGTCATCTCTATCTTATTATTATTATCATTTTCCTATCTATATGTACCCTATGTCTTGCCGTCATCTGTATATCTTTCTCTTATTATCTTTATTCATTCTTATGCTATCAGTGTTTACTCTCTTTCTTGCCGTCATCTCTATCTTATTATTATTATCATTTTCTATCTATATGTACCCTATGTCTTGCCGTCATCTGTATATCTTTCTCTTATTATCTTTATTCATTCTTATGCTATCAGTGTTTACTCTCTTTCTTGCCGTCATCTCTATCTCATTATTATTGTTATTTTCGTATCAATATGTATCCTGTCTTGCCGTCATCTTTATCTCTTTCTCTTATAATCTTTATTCACAGTAAAGTCCTTTCATTTCATATCACTATTTCTCTCTCATAATGTCTCTCACGTCCGTTCTCCATATTTTATTCATTGCATACTCCACTCGTCAATCATTTCTGATAATAAGCTCTCTCACAATAAAGTAAATGGAAAACAATGCAATATAGTTTATATTTTAAGATTGATTCATTCTTTCTTTGTATATCTATGGCTGTGATAAATGTACTTGAAATCAATTTTATTGAGGGGTAAAGAAGGTGAGAGAACAGATGCGGTGAACATTCATAATGAGACATTTCAATAAGATGCTGATTATGTCATGTATATCACATATAATATATTATGCCTATACCATTTTTACATGCTCATACCAGTGGGCAAAATCAATAACATTCTCTTATTTCTTATTGACTTATCATGGCACAACAAAGAAAAACATCCCCACGACGTCCCTTTTCATGCCCCGCTAAACCGGACATTGACAATAACCTGGGGTAATAGGGATTTCAATGGGCAGATTAGCCCATTGTCAAGGGTGGCTGAGCGGGGGTACTTTCAAGTCTCTCCCTATTGAACTTCTTTTCTTCAACAACCTAAATACTAACCTTCTGAATTGTTAGAATACTTGAGCAAGGTATGTAAAGAAAGGTAAGAAGTCCACCTTTCTAATAGATTCGATTTGAAGATGTCTTATCATTGCTAAATAAGAAATTCTAGAGGGATAAAAAACTGCCGTAAATAAGAAAAATTAAACATTATATAATTATGATTATTATAAAAATGATAATTCAAAATATAACAAATGACGGTTCATCGAAAAGCACGTTTTCCGGTCTACAACTTTGCTGCACAATATTTTTCATCATGATCATCCAGTGAAGAGTTATAGCCTCTTGATTCAGCAGAGTCAATAAAGATTCCCTCGAAATGTGTGACCCTAAAAGAATGTGGCACAGGGGGGTTTTTTAAGTGGCGCATAAAGAGTTAAATTAATTGTACTTCTTGTTTAGGTGTTAATATCAATGAATCTTTAACATGGGATGAACACGTTGGTGTCATTTACCCTTTGAGACATTTTCCAAGACATACTGTATTTTAGTTATGTTGTATTGTGCATTGATTTTTCTCCCATGTCATGATTATTTGATTAATAACTTATTTGTTTTGCAGAAAAAAGGCACAAGAATAATTTCTATTTCACCATATAATGCTCATACCTTGCCAATCTTATCCAGTTAAATCTCCTAAACGTTTATGACATTAATAGATTGAATATTGCAATATTTATGTTGATGTGTTTGAGAGGCTTATTACCATCTCCAATTACATCAAAATTTGTTTTAAATTGTAATATACATAATTATAATACACGCTATGATGTAGAATACCATCTGAAAAAATTATTTCTTTAATTATTTGTATAAATGTATGGATATACTGTATATGATGGAATTTGTTTTGAAAATAAAGAACCCTGTGGAAGGGGGAAAAAATTAAAAGAAATTGTTTTCTGAACTTATTTCCTTGTTAATTTTATTGTATTCTTATCATCCGTAATGTTACCCTTCTACATGTGCTTATGTATTTCAAATTTTGTTATACTCTGTATGTATTGTATTTGTTTTTTATGAAGAATGGAATAAATACCAATACTAATTATATAAATTGTCAATAAAAAGAAACGCCAATGCCATGCCAATTATTTTCTATAACCAAATTTATGTCTAAAACAAGCGACGAACACTACCAAAAACTTGCTAAAAAATGACACCTTAGACGAAATAAATATATAAAATTAAAATGAATATATTTTTGTGTCAATACTGTCTCGGGGGGGGGGGGGGGGGGGGGGGGTGCACAGAGAATACAAACTCCTGGAAAAAAACAGTAAACCCAAATGTGCCCCCCCCCCCCTCTTAGCATTCTTTTGCTTCTAATAAAAAGGGCACCTAAAAATATGTTGGCATTTTTTTGTCACAGAGATTTTGTTGTTGCTTATTTGTTTCAGCAAATAACTAAGGCATGTTGCATTGTCAAATTTGAAATATATTTTATAATCCCTTTCTGTTCCTCATTCTCTAACCTTCTTTCAAAGTCTTTTGCTTCCTCTTCCTTGGTCTCTCCCCCTCTCTCTCCTCTTGTCTCCTTTCTCTCTTTTCTTCTCTCTCTCCCTCTCTCTCTAATCTTGATCTATTCCTTTCTCACTTGCTATGTAACATACTGTAAGTGGTTGAGACATCAAGAACACAAATTATTGAAATCTAAACAATTACATCCTAATGTGTATTCCCGATGTTATTTATTAGACATCTTCAGAAAACAAAACATACAAAAGAAAATTGCACGAGGCAACATTTGACCTAACCCTTTATAACACCCTTTTTCAAACAATTTGACCCCATACTCTAAACACAATAAACCACTTTAAGCAACATTGAGACCACATAAGCACAACAAAAAAGTTTGAATACTTTACTGTGTAGCTCTTATATTCTCTCTAATGCTTTATTTTCATACTTCATAACTTTTTAATGTGACAAAAGAAGAAAAAGAATTGCTATGAAGTATGAAAATAAAGTATGAGAGAGAATATAAGAGCTACACAGTAAAGTATATGTCTAAAACATCACAGTTTTTTTCTTCAACCGTACATATTAATATATCTTTCAACTAAAACAGTATGAAATGGCACATGGTTAGAAGGTACAGGTCAAATATTTAAACTAAAAGTTCACACGTAGGATAAAAGACAATCTTGAAACATCAAATACTGAAAATATACAGTTGTAAATAAATAGCTCTCTGAACCAATGTTCCTGTTAGAAGATGATAGAGCCTTTACCAGAAAATCTAAGCAATCACACATGTTCAGTTCTGTACTAGCCTAATACGGTTTGAGGGGATGTGCCACTCTAATGGGTTACTTTTTTTGCAAAAAATCCCTAAACAGACTGAGCCTGTCAAAAATATCTATTTTCAAAGTAATCATTATTTGTTATAGTGAAATATCATTTGATGTAATTTAATTTGTATGCAATAACGTAATTATAATATGTATGTAATAATGTAGGCCTATATGTAATTTGTATGTGATAATGTTGGCCTAATATGTAATTGTATGTGATAATGTAGGCCTAATATGTAATTTGTATGTGATAATGTAGGCCCAATATGTAATTTGTATGTGATAATGTAGGCCTAATATGTAATTTGTATGTGATAATGTAGGCCCAATATGTAATTTGTATGTAATAATGTAGGCCCAATATGTAATTTGTATGTGATAATGTAGGCCTAATATGTAATTTGTATGTGATAATGTAGGCCTAATATGTAATTTATATGTGATAATGTAGGCCCAATATGTAATTTGTATGTAATAATGTAGGCCCAATATGTAATTTGTATGTGATAATGTAGACCTAATATGTAATTTGTATGTGATAATGTAGGCCTAATATGTGATTTGTATGTGATAATGTAGGCCCAATATGTAATTTGTATGTAATAATGTAGGCCTAATATGTAATTTATATGTGATAATGTAGGCCCAATATGTAATTTGTATGTAATAATGTAGGCCCAATATGTAATTTGTATGTAACAATGTAGGCCCAATATGTAATTTGTATGTAATAATGTAGGCCTAATATGTAATTTGTATGTAATAATGTAGGCCTAATATGTAATTTGTATTTTGTAGGCCTAATATGTAATTTGTATGTAATAATGTAGGCCTAATATGTAATTTGTATGTAACATAACGAAAACTGGCGATCATCCGCGATGCGCAAGATTCACAGAGCATTATACACACGCTACAACACGGGAAACCGGTTGATATTACGTGTAATGACGATTGATATCTAATTATTGTCTCTATACTTCGTACTACAGGTAAACTACACTTTATGGCTGACCGCTCAAGGAGGAATGTGCAGAGAGTGGATTACAAGCAACTCTCGGAGGGCCCATCTGTGACGTCCAAAACAACAAAATTGCAGTGCCAGTGGTCAACCAAGGAGCTTTTTCCTCTGGAAATCATAGAAACAAAAATAGCGGACGATATAACTTTTGCCCTAGTGCATTACATCGGATGGGCCAAACGATACGACGAGTGGAGGCCCCTTAGTGACATAATAAGCGTGCCAAAAGAATTTGTTCAATCAACCCCTGCGGCAACATCAGCCTTTTACCTGCAGCTAGCTGTGAACATTAAGGAAAACCTCTCAATTGCGAGAAAAACAGACAGCTTGATCGAGCTTCGTTTGCCAATCGTGCGTGAAGCTTTTGCTCCACTTCAGAAATGTAGTACATGTATTCCTGGTAAAGGAGGTAATTATTCTGTGAAGTCTCTTCACGACCTGGATGTATTGCTGGGAGAACGGTGGTTTTATAGAGTTATCAACAAAAACCGAGACTTCGCTTTTGTTGTAGATGGCAGCATAAATTTTCGGGTGATTGAACGAAGACCACTTATTGAATACACCTCTGATCAGGCTTGTGTACCCACATATGTCCATCGTGGTTTTCATTTGGTTTTTAGGTTTGTTCGGGATCGTGGCAATGCAGCAGACCTAAACCGTTATTTGCAGATGTAAATACACAGTATAATGTATAAATATGCTCTAACAGTAGGGAATGTACACATGTATTTAATAGAATGTTGACTTTTCCTTGCCTCTGATGCCTACATGTAGTTGAATACTTTTTTTGGTGCCATTTACACTTTAATCTCTTGCCACAGTGTACATCCCAGTTGATATATGTTTTAAATTTTAATGCACTGTACATGTAGTACTTTATAAACATAGTTCATAACTACTAGGCATGTTTATGACAATCTTAGCAACATGGCTCATCTATTGAATGCATGTGTTGTCTTTTTTATATTACTTGGATATTTTCAGACTTGTCAGTCTTTGCCAGATGGGCCTCAGTTTGACGAATACCCTCATGTTGTTAAGTTGGAAATTAACAACCTCTTCCTTTACAAATAAACTACACCTGACTCTAACTCACTGACCCCTGAAAATATTGACACTGTGTTGCAAGCAATCCTGTCCAAATTCCACTTAAACAGGGACCAGATAAACATAGCATGTGTCCGTAAAACACTTGTTGAGAAGCTCAGGCACCTTCTTCGAAAGTTGAAGCTCCTTAGTAGATCTGGTTTTAAGAAAAAAGAATTGCTGGAAAAATGGGCAAATTCAGATTATGTACTGAATGTTCCACATCGAACTGGTTCCCCAACTAAAAGAAAATTAGAAGAAGTCCAAGAAGAACTAAACAGATCTCATGACGAACTCAATGTGTCCAGACAAGTTTTAGCTGACACAACTAATCAGAATCAGGAACTCAAACGAAAAACTGAACGACTATCCAATCCTAAAAAACGTAAACATGGAGAAAGGGGAAAGAGCAAACAAAAGAATTCATATAGTGATGTACAAAAGAGGAGACACAAGAAACATAAGGTTGAAACAGTCAAGTCAATGTTAGAATCTGTCTCTGATGAATATTTTAAGCCAACGAGTTATCACTTCAATAATGAATTTAATGAAGATGTAGAGATCTGCATTCCTTTTGACCAGGAAACCTCTGAAGAATGCACACAAGATGAATTGGATGAATTGATTTTTATTCTGGATATGTACAATATACCAAATAGAGGATACCATGAATTGACTCAGACAAAATATTCAAGGCTCCCCAAATTGTGTAGGCTTGTAAAACGACGTAATCAGTTAAATAACTCCATCAGTATCCATGAAACAAACCCAATGAGCCCTGGTGTGTACACCTCACTTTCAGAATCTCTTTGCGAGAAACTGTCTGATCCGTCAAAATCATATGTGATTAAAAATGGTTCAGTAAGAGTAAAGATTAGCGGCGATGGCACAAGGATAACATGTAAGCAATCATTTGTCAACATATCTTATACAATGGTCGATGAAGCCACCTGTATGTCAGAGCATGGCAATTACTTGCTAGCAATTGTGAAGTGTAAGGAAAGTAATGAAGGGATTAAATCTGCCCTCTCCAGTTTAATTGAAGAAATAGAGAACCTGGAATTCGTTATGATTGCTGGACAGAAAATAACCATTGATAAATATCTTGGTGGGGATTTGAAGTTCTTGAATCAAGTTGTAGGCATTGGGGGATTTGCCAGTAAGTTTTCATGCTTGTGGTGCCGTTGTTCAAAGGAAGACCGATTTGATATGCAAAAAACTTGGTCAATGACAAATCCTGATTTGGGAGCAAGAACAATTGAAGAAATAACTACCTGTGGTAAAATGAAAAAATCTGATCCTTTAAAGTTTAACTGCACCGAATTGCCTATCTTTCCTTCAATTCCAATTTGTAAAGTGATTCCAGATACTCTTCATTTGTGTTTGCGCATATGCGACCAAATGGTTAGCCACTTGTTTGCGTATTTGCTGAAGCTGGACAATTTCTCAAAATGTTCAGTCACTGAAAAGAAGCTAGACAATTCTCATCATGTAAAAAAGTTCCAAGTATTCATATCTGATCAAGTGAAAATTCTTGATTGGAAATATTTTATCAAAGATGGCAGAATTGAGTACAGGACTTTCAGAGGGCCAGAACACCGTAGGATTTTGCAACACATGGATCTTGATTTCATAATACCAACACACCCAAAACTGAACAGTTTAAAGAAGTTATGGAAGACTTTCTCCAATCTTTTGACCGAGATGGAAAAGGACCTATCAGAAGAAGAAATTGACGCTTTTGAAATAGCAGCAAAAGAATGGGTGCATTTGTATTATGAAATCAATTGTAGTACAGACATTACACCGTACATGCATCTTCTAGCATTTCATGTGCCAGAAGTGATGAGGTTACATGGCAACATCTCACACTTCTGCCAGCAAGGGTTAGAAAAATTGAACGATCTAGTCACAAAATGGTATCACAGGTCAACAAATTTCGGTCCATCTGCTCTGGCACAAATTCTTTCTAAGCAGCATAGACTGCATATCCTACAAGGAAAATTCAAACGAACACCAAAATGGTCAGTGACCTGCAGCAAATGCAAAACAAGTGGCCATAACATGCGCACATGTCCACAAAAAGAGTAATATTTCATGTCATTTACTGTGAAACATGTAGGTGTTTTTAATTTATCCATGTACATGTACACAAGCATGTTTCTGTTTGTGTATTCCATTTGTTTTTTCAATGTTCTGAGCTGAGAAATACATTGTAGAATAAGGCTGAACAAGATTTTTTTTTTTTCTTCAACTTGTGTGTAAATATTTAACAAGATTATGAAAACTACATGTACATGTAGACATGTGAGTTTCATTTATTATTTGTGCAACATGAATAAGACTCCATATTTTTTTTTTTTTTTTTTTTTTTTTTATGTGTTTTATTGGTTTTCAAGATACAAATCAACACATGAATCAAAGAAATCAATTTGAAAAAAAAAAAAAAAAAAAAAAAAAAAAAAAAAAAAAAAAAAGCAGCAATACAAAAATGTTAACATAGAATTGTCGCCAGAAGAATAAGACAAAATGATTTTCATTCATAAAAAAAGACATGTTAGGTGTTTTCCGCGTTACTTATATAACAAACATGGTACATAGTACATTGTACAGGGTATTTTTTTTTTTAAAGCATGTTAAAAGCAAAAATACAATTTGCAAAGGAGCTCAAAGGTAACATATTCAAATGTTAAATCTCCATTTCCGAAAATGAATAGGGAGTTTGTTATTTTTTTTGGCAATACAATACTCGAGTTCTTTATTGGCCGTAATATAGCATTTATAACCTTCGAAGTTTGGTGGTTTGCTTTGGAATTTGCATATATAAATATAATATTTAAGTAAAAGAAACAAATATGTAAGGAACCTATCAGATTCGCAACCGAACATTTTTTCAAATGTTGAGACATTTAGAGGTTTATTAGTTTTCTGAGTAATAGCTTTAACAGTTTCATCCCAAATAGGCTTAACATTAGGACATTCAACAAAAATGTGACTATATGTCTCAGGGTCAGTATTACAAAATGAACAATTGGGGGAGACCTTCCTTTTAATTTTATACAAAAACTCATTCAAACCTATAGCTCTATGAAATAACTTAAAGTAGAAAGAGCGAATACGAGTACTTATAGTGCATTTAAAGTTATTCACATGAGTCTTTTCCCAATCAACTTCGTCAGGTTCTTGGAGGTCATTCCAAAATAAGATTTGACGTTCTGGAGAACATGACTCTAGCATTGTACTGTATGCATATTTTGGAATTTTTAGAGTTTTCAAGAGCTTAGTTTTAACGTCATCAAATATTTTGTCAGGGGTTAAGTCAGAAATGACTAGCAAGTCATTTGGTATATTTCTCAATAAAAAATTGTATTTCCGCCTGTCTTTTTTACCAATATCATAATCCAGAATAAGCTCTTCAAAAAGTTTATTACCTGGGTGGGGAGGGTTGAGTAAATCACTGATATAGACAATTCCTTTGTCCAACCAATCTTCATATAAAAAATAATGTTTTGATTTTGAACAGATATTTCTGTTAAACCAAATACACTGACAAGAGCCAATTGCGGAAAAGACTGTACCGAACTCAGTTTTAGCAAAATTTTCTCTAAATATATACCATGTTTGAAGGGATTCAGCTAATTGACATGAACCTAATTTGTTTAATATACTTTGAGGAGCATATGCTTTCCATAGTATATCCTCTCTGCTACTGAAATTATTTAAAATAGACATTTCAATGGACTTCCACACGCTTTGATAGTTATCATCAAGAAGCATTTTGACCCATGACATTTTTTGAGCAATAGAGAATGTGTATGGATCTATCATTTTTAAACCACCCAAAGAGTAATCATTACACATGAGCCTTCTTTTGACCCTATCACTGCCACCATTCCATATAAATTTATACAGTATTGTATTTAACTGTCTAAAAAAATTCTTAGGTATTTTAATACACAACACAGAAAAAAAATAAAGAACTTGTGGCAGCAATAGGGTCTTTACGACACAGATCTTCCCGACCAGAGATAAATTTCTTGCGCGCCAACAATTTAGGGTGTTTTCAATGGATTTGAGTTTTATCTTATGGTTAAGGTCATATAAATGATCTGTGGTCAAAGAAAAGTGAATGCCTAAAGTCTTAAAAGTAAATTTATTCCACTTCAGACCTTTCTCACAAAATGGATACCTTTGACAACCCTTCAAAGAACCAATCCATATTGCCTCTGATTTTGAAATATTAAGTTTACAGCCAGAGCTCTCAGAAAAAAACCCAATAGTGTCGAATAATGATTTAAAAGAGTTATCTGAGCCATCAATAAAGCACGTAGAATCATCTGCTAACAAAGAAATTTTCAGTTCATTTTCTGCAACTGGGATACCTTGAATATTAGGATTTTGTCGAATAGCAAGAGCCATAGATTCAATAACTAACAAAAATAAATATGGGGATATGGGACACCCTTGGAAAATACCTCTTTCCATATTAAGTGGTCTGGTCAAATTACCATAGTTAGATACATAACTTTTCCTACCGGAGTAAAATACTTTTATCCAATCAATGAATTCATTACTGAAATTGAATTTTCTTAGTACACAACATAGGAAATCATGGGAAACACTATCAAAAGCTTTTTGAATATCAAGGAGAAGGATTGCACCAGGAATTTGTTCTGATTCTGTATATTCAATTATATCAATAATTAATCTCACATTGTTTCCAATATTCCTTCCTTTTAAAAAACCAGATTGGTCTGGATGAATCAAATCTGAAAGGATTTTTTTTACACGGTTTGCTAAAGTTTTGGCTAAAATTTTGTAATCTACTGTTAACAGGGATATAGGTCTGAAATTTTTTAAGTAGGAGGCATCCCTGTCTTTTTTTGGAATCAAGGTAATAACTCCGTTTCTTTGTGAGCTAGACATTAGTCCATTCTGTAAGGAGAAATTAAATGAGTCTATAAGCATATCAGAAATATCTTTCCAAAACACAATATAAAATTCTACAGGTAATCCATCCAAACCTGGTGACTTGTTATGTTTCATTGAAGCAATTGTATCAAATAATTCCTTTTTAGAGATGGGTTTATCAAGAAGAACCTTATCATCTTCATTTAATTGAGGGAATTCAATAGAGTCTAAAAAGTCCTCCATTTCATTATCTGAATTATTGTCACCACAGTGTTTTGTGTAAAGGGTTTGATAAAATGAATTAATTTCCTCCAGTATAGCGTGTTGATTAACAATAATATCATCATCTTCATTCTTTAATTTGAAAATACTTTTCTTCTCTCCAGTTCTTTTTTCTAAATTACAAAAATATTTGGAGCTTTTTTCTCCTTCTTCAGCCCATCGAAGTCGTGAGCGAATAATTAAACCTTTGGTTTCCACATCTAAAATATCATTTAAAGCCTGGGTTAAAAAATCCTTTTCATTAATAAGCTCATTGTTATTTAAATCAGCACTTAATTTTTTCTCTATATCTTCTATTTCCGCCAAAAGGTATTTTTTTGCAAAATCCTTTTCCTTCTTTTTACGTGTACAATATTCTATACAAATGCCAGTAATGGTGCACTTTAAAGAGTCCCATAAAATATTTGGATTGCAATCGCTTTTGGAATGAATTAATTTAAAATCTTCTATTTTGTCAATGATAATTCTACTAAAGTCTGCATCATTATGTAAATATTTGCAATTCAGTTTCCAAAATCCTCGGCCCCTTAGTGGTTGAGCACCTTTAAAATTTAATGTAACAAGGGAATGGTCGGATTGGATTCCTGGGATTATTTTAGATTGCAAACAATTGGTACCAAAATTATCAGAAACAAGAATGAAATCAATCCTGGATAACACTCTAGGTTTTTTTTGATGTCTCGTATATTGCTTCAGGTTTGGATGAAAACTGCGCCAAATGTCACAAAGATTAAATTCATCCATAAGTGTTATTAACATTTCCTTTGATTTGAAATTTGAGTGGGTGTCCCTACCCCCTTGATAATCCATGGGCCCCAAAACAGCATTAAAATCCCCAGCGCATAGAATGGAGGTGTAATCGAGTTTATCCACTTTACTGAAAACTTCAAGAAAAAAATTGGGGTCATCATTATTTGGACCATAGAGATTAACTAAAATCACAGGTACCTCATTAATGGTAACAGATAAAATCAGGTATCTCCCATCGGGGTCAATAAAAGAAGAGTTAAGGACCAATGACACCCGCTTTCGAATCAAAATGGCTACACCTCTACTATTTGAAGCGTGGCTAGAAAACCATGCTTTTTCACCCCATTGTTGTTTCCAAAATTGTTCATCTGATTTAGAAGAGTGAGTTTCTTGTAAAAATATTATGTCACTATTAATTGATCTTAAGTAATGAAAAATTTTTCTTCTTTTGACATGATCTTGTATACCCCGACAATTAAAAGTAGCTAACCTAACATTCATGGTATATACACATAAATACACACCAAATCACTACACTTGTAGATGAAGATAACACTGAAATAAGAATTGTGGTCATAAAAACCAGTCCTATGTAACAAAGCTGCAAAATACTGATTGCTGCATGATCATTTGAAATTAAAAAAGTAATTGACATACATGTAGATGTAAGCATCATCAAAACGACAAGATTAAGACAATAAAAAAGAGAAAAAGGTTGCACGAGAACGAACGGCAAAGGCTTCAAATCATAAAACAGCCCAAACCAAAAGTGCAAAGGCATTGCAGAACAGTTCTGAGCAGAAAAAAGGGTAAAGTGACTTTTCGAACTCCCAATCTAACTAGGAAAAGAGCATTCTGCAAACATATAACAAAAAATGTCTTGTGTTGTTGGAGTCAGAGGGAGAAACAGTAAGAATTACAGACAAAATGAAAATGGCACAGAACTTTTATACTGTTGTAAATTGTAACTGACCAGGGCCACTTAAACTCCACATCTTGTAAAATAAACTTAAATTACACTCTTATATGTTTAAAAGTTCACCCTCACCAAATAAAGGAGAGTTAGACATCTGTCAATAACATCCAAGTTACTGTCAACTAGCTTGTTAATGCAAGTTCTTTTGTACAGATGACATGAACGTACGGATGTATATTCTCCAAACAAAGTAAGAAACTTTCAAATAATGTGATGAATAAAAAATGTTGAGTGCTGTAGACTCCACGGTGAAATAGCCAGAAGCAATTAATTCACACCTACGTGTATCTCCATAGACCTATATAGGAATTCTTCAGCAGAACGTCATAAAACAAACATAATAATCAGGGATGAAACTGGAATGTCACATGAATGATATTATCCCATAAAAGGAGGACAGCAGAAAGTTAAGCGATGATCATCTTTCCATCTGGATTCCTATGACATAACTTGTCCGGAAAAACGAAAAAAGGCCTTTTGCCCTCTTCCTTGAGACGCTTGAATGAACCAGCCTTAGCTTTTCTGAGTTGGAGAACACGTTGCGAGAGATCCTCCGCAACGAAAACCTTGTGGTCTTGGTATAATGATGTAGTAGCCTTAAGCTTCTTAATGCAGGCTTTTCGGGCCCTCTCTTTCGCAGTGTAGGCGCCAAAACCTAAGTGGATCCTCCTGGGATATTGTTGAGAATTCTCCTTTACCTGGGGCCGAAATGATGGTGTACGGTGACATCGTTGAATATCCTTGATAACATCCTCAGGCACCTCTGCAAAACGCATGAAATCTTGAATCACCTTCCTGCAGTCTTCCTTGTTATCTGATTCCTGGATCCCAAAGACTACGAGATTATTTCTTCTAGAACGATTTTCAAGATCGTCTAACTTGCTTTCCAGCTTTCCATTCTCTATTTGCAAGGCCTGTACAGCATCTTTCATATTATCAACTTCAAAAGACAGACATTTGATCTTCTCTTCATGATCTGCGACTTTAAAAGTAAGGTCACCCAGTTTTTTGTCGAGAAGTGACTCAATACGAGCCTCTTGTCTATTCTCAAAATCAGCAAAGAATTGTACGAACCATTGTGGTGGCTTGTTCATTGATAGGTCGGCTACTGCCGCTGGGGTAGAGTGGGAAACTGATGAGAGAATGTTCCGTTTCGCTGGGGGGTCGCACACTGTAACGTTCCCGGCGGTTGCCGGGGAAGCCTGGTGAGGAACTGCTGAGTCCGCGTGCTCATTGTTCAACTTTAGTTTCTTACTGAGTGGCGAGTTATTCTCCATGATTACGCATAAATCTGCTCGTAATATTGACTATAAGTTTAACACAGTATCACAGAAGAGTTGAAATTGATAGAATTTACCGTTTATAAGTCACACATATTCGTCACCGGTGATAAAATTCTGCTCAAAACTGCTCTCGACGCAAATCACGTCCACATGCGAAACGCGGCCATTTTCCTTCTCAATAAGACTCCATATATGATAATAGTGCCAATCTAGTTATCGACCAGTGATGTTCAAGTAAAATGATTAACACAGGTGCTTTCCATTTCCTTGCAAAGTGCATGGATTTAGTTTGAGACTTAACCAAAGTACATGTACATGTACTATACTTTCATGTTCTATATATGCTGGTTGAGTGATGAGTTAGATGTATAAAGTGTGCATGTTTATACACAAATGTATTTGAAAGAGTTATATTTCATTGTGGCCGTGTGTGCTTTAATACTTAATGTATTATTTCTGCCAAAGATTTCAGCTCAATGTCGTGTGTGATAAATTACCCAATAAACTGCCTTCAGATCATGTGAGGTACAGTGTGTGTAGTTTGTTAAAGTTTTAACAGTTGACTTTCAAACGGTGTAACTTAGATATTTATCAAAATATATATCATACTATTTATGTTTTTCTTTTAAGATTCATGTACATTCATGCACATGTATGTGTTTAATGAGGCTGGATGTTACTACAAGTAGTATTTTTTTGTTATATACATTTGTATTTTACTTGCGCATTACTTAAAATACTTGCCAGTCAGTGCATACATCTATTTTCGTAAACTTTGAACAACGTATTTTGTGTGCTAAGATCTTGCGAATTTTGGAACATGCATGTATTGTATATGGAATTACATAACTCTAGTTTCATGTATTACACTACTATACAACTCTTACTCTATCAAATGTTTTGAACTTGTTTTGCTGAAATGCCTTAGTTTTGCCTTAATCTTATTTTGCTGCCACATAACCCTTCTAATCCAATGTCTGTATGTGTACATGTAGTGTGAAGTGTAGTCAAAGCATTAAGTCAAGATTTTAAGAAATTGTATGTATCCATACATGAAGGTTGTACTGTATGTTTATGAATCGGACAATTGAGGTCACGTTGTGGATGCTTTGTCATAAACATACTGTAATTTGTATTGTATAATAGAATCAAATAGTGACTATGGCAATTATGCAACTGCCATGAGTCTTTGCCAGTTCCTTATTGGTCATGATTTACATGTTCAATATTATATAAACATATAAATATACATGTACTGTAAGTCAACTCCCATTATAACAAGGTTTTTGATACCATGCCGATTGCCTGATTACGTTTCAATCTTGTTATACTGAATATCCGTGCCCGTTATAACGGCCGTCAACTGTAGCTTTAGATAAGCAATGTACATATGTTCAACAGGTTTAACGTTTATCAAGAAATGTGTTATGTTTGATAAGTTGGATAAAATAAATCTTCTGAAAAGGAATATTATTTTTTCTTTGCACTTATTCTTGTTTATACATGCACGTAACTTATTTGACTGAAAGGGAGAAAGCTATACAATATCAAAATACAAACAAAAATAGTTTACTGAATTGAGTGAAACATGTTTTGGATTTCAAATGGACAATTCACATACACCTGTGTAAATAGATAAGGAGAGAAAGGAAAGGACTAGGCCTACAAGTATTTGTAAGAAATATTTGTGAGAAAAGTGAGAAATGCATAGAGAGATATATTGAGAGGAGAGAGAGGGATACACTGTAGAGAGAGTGACAGAGAGTGAATGAGAGGAGAGAAAGAATGAGAGGGATAGAGAGAGAGGAGAGAGGATAGAGAGAGAGAGAGGGGGGGATAGATGTATAGGGAGAGAGAGATAAAGTGGGAAATGGAGAGAGAGAGAGAGAGAGAGAGAGAGAGGGGGGAAGAGAGTAAATCGAGTACGCATATATTTAGCACATTGATTGCTCCTTTTTACCCCCCTTGGTATAAAACCCCCCCTGTTGACACGATGGAACCGTCCGACCGCTGGTATCTGTCATTCTTGCTCAGCTGTGGACCGTCACGCGATCCGCACAGGCATACACACGCCAGCATACACAGAAAAGGGTCTTTTGATCAAAATAGCCTGAAAGTGTTTGCTATGTAATAGTCAACCCACACCTGCTGCGTCTGCAGTTAAAGCAGGACAAGATAATGCAAGAGCAGAGGAGGGACAACCTCGGGTGACTGGCCTGGAGGAGAACGAGGAGGAGTCGGAGGATGCTCTTGCGGAGAGGGTGTGTCAAGTCGCCAGGACAAGGTCAGTAATAGTCAAGAAAACACCATCATCCACTTTCAATCAACATTCAATACTAGTAACGGTGTTGTTAATATTAATAACAATAAAAAATAATCGCACCAGTCCAATGGCTTTGTAAATATGTTGCCCAAAAGTTAGGGCCACTTTATCTTCAAGTCATTTTCAGTTATTTAATTAGAGCATACCAAGGAGTTCAATGAGAAAATGGCGGACCTTGAAGGAAACAAGGATGACATTGAATTTTCGGAGACCCATTCTGTCTTACTGATCTTACTGAGGAGAAAAGGGAGGACTCCATCCAGAGATATTTGCAATCCCAAGATAGTGTAGCACAGCAGAGCCCTCAACAGCCAAGGAGTGATGTCACTCCTGTGTATGAATCAAATGGGTTGCAAAAGGTAGCTGAATCACTCGCAGAGGTAGCAAGGGAGCATCAAAAGTATGCGTTCTGTGCAAAGTGTAAGGATTCTTCAAGCCTTCCACGCAAAACTCCAGCTGATGAATCAGGAGGATGAACTAGAAAGAATGAAGAGGGAGCATGAGTTTGCCCGAAAGCAACAAGAAGCGGAATCGAGGTTGAGGAAACTCAAGCAGTAAATTTTTTTTTCTCAAAACAATTAACAATTGATTAATTAATTAACATGCAAAAATGCTGACCCAAGCAAATTTGCATTGCTTATTTGATTTGTGACCTGTTTGGTTCACAAGTTAGGAATTCAGGTGCAATTGAAAAGTGACCTTCACTTTTATTAACTGGATCATAGATTATCGTTATTATCAATCTTCTTTTAAGGACGCTTGCCTCAAATGATGAATTATCACATTGATCAGTCAAGATTGCTGGCGCTGTTAAGCCCTCCTTAAAAAATGCAAGGAATTGGAGTCTGCAAGTCATACCACTGCGAAAACGAGAGCTGGGAGGCAACAAAAGAGGCCACAACGGTATGTTGCCTCATCCGAGGAGAAGGGTGCTGGATTGAGCAAGCGCCAGCAGAATAAGGTACATAATTAAGGCAAAATATACATGTAGCCTCGCACTTGTACATACATACATGTACATGTACACTAAATTGGTTGATCTGTTGTCAGATTTTTAAAAGTTAAGCCTTACTTAAAATATTGAGCATTAATTTCAAAGTGAATTTAAAATGAAAGTAATAACATTATTTTGTTGCCATCTTCATTTACAGTACATCTATATGAAAATCATTTTTGTGATTGTTCCAGGCTTCCAGCCTGTATTTCATACATGTAATTCACACACTTGTACCTACATGTACATGTGCTTGTAGTGTGTTCTTGAACCCTTGTCTCGGTTGTCTGTGTACTTTCTCCAGGCAAAGAAGACTAAACTGGCAGCCACTAGAGAGGCCAGGGATAGTGATCTCCTTGCCAAACTGGCCAGCAAAAAAGAACCAAGAAAAAGAGGTAAGACAAGAATAAATAAATTCACAGCTACACATGACATATAGTGAAAAGTTTTGTTTTAAGACACATTTGGCAGTTTGGGCTGAAAATATTAATTTGACTTAAAGAAATTAAACTAAATTCAACTTGTAAGACTTCTTAGTCGTGGAGAGTTAACTGTAAATTTATTTTTTGCTCCCAGCCTTGTAAGTTGTAGAGTAGTTCCATTGCTAAAAAGAAAGGAAAACAGGGGCGGTATTCTGAACATTGTTGTAAGTATTGTGTTATCTTTTGTTGTATCTTCCAGAGATAACACAGCGCTATAAATATTGTTGTAAGTTGGTAATTCTGAACATTGTTGTATCCCTGTGTTATCTCTTGAAGGACCGCCTCTATCTTATCTTTGACTACTGTTGACACGCCCATTTGTATGGACCCTACCAATCAAAATCTATTTTATATAAGCATGATAAGTAAATCAACCAATAGGAATACTTTATGCCATATCTCAAGATGCACCTAGCGCATAGCAATCATGGGCGTAACTAGTTAATTGAGCGCTTATTACGCGCGTCATCATATGCGCTGTGGCATGTGGATCATGAACACAAGTCACGCTTTCACCTATATTGGTTAAGATGAGAGCATTAAAATCGTCATATCCGACCTAGCAGTCCCCTTCAACACCTTAATCGTCTAAAACTTGGATAGGCCTATCAATCAGTTGGTTTTCCCTTTTTAAAGCTGCATGTAAAGTAGTTTAATACACAAGAGGGCTACCAGTACCTTTTTCCCCTGTAGATGACAAGAGCAACAAACCAAGTAATTATCCGACAACAATCACTATCAAATCAGCAGAAATATGTATTGATGTTTAATAGACATATTGAAGTAAAGGCTGATTTATTAAAGAGCATTCAGTATGAAATTACTCAATGTTTTTTTCAATTTCACATGCAGGCCTCAAAATGAAGAATCGAGGCAGTCAGATTGCAGAAGAACTCTTCAAATTATTGATGGAACGACAGACTGTTGAGGATCTAGACCACACTGGTTTCAGACAATCAGAATGTGTTTGGGGTTAACTTGCAACATCTCTAAAGTTAAAGAACAGCTTGGAAAACAGAAAGTTCCTATATAACCAGTGGCTTCAAACAATCAGAATGTGTTTGGGGTTAACTTGCAACAACTCTAAAGTTAAAGAACAGCTTGGAAAACAGAAAGTTGCTATATAACCAGTGGTTTCAAACAATCAGAATGTGTTTGGGGTTAACTTGCAACATCTCTAAAGTTAAAGAAAAGCTTGGAAAACAGAAAGTTGCTATATAACCAGTGGTTTCAAACAATCAGAATGTGTTTGGGGTTAACTTGCAACAACTCTAAAGTTAAAGAACAAAAACAAAAAGTTGCTATATAACAAGTGGTTTCAAACAATCAGAATGTGTTTGGGGTTAACTTGCAACAACTCTAAAGTTAAAGAACAGCTTGGAAAACAGAAAGTTGCTATATAACCAGTGGTTTCAAACAATCAGAATGTGTTTGGGGTTAACTTGCAACAACTCTAAAGTTAAAGAACAGCTTGGAAAACAGAAAGTTGCTATATAACCAGTGGTTTTAAACAATCAGAATGTGTTTGGGGTTAACTTGCAACAACTCTAAAGTTAAAGAACAAAAACAAAAAGTTGCTATATAACAAGTGGTTTCAAACAATCAGAATGTGTTTGGGGTTAACTTGCAACAACTCTAAAGTTAAAGAACAAAAACAAAAAGTTGCTATATAACAAGTGGTTTCAAACAATCAGAATGTGTTTGGGGTTAACTTGCAACAACTCTAAAGTTAAAGAACAGCTTGGAAAACAGAAAGTTGCTATATAACCAGTGGTTTCAAACAATCAGAATGTGTTTGGGGTTAACTTGCAACAACTCTAAAGTTAAAGAACAGCTTGGAAAACAGAAAGTTGCTATATAACCAGTGGTTTCAAACAATCATAATGTGTTTGGGGTTAACTTGCAACAACTCTAAAGTTAAAGAACAGCTTGGAAAACAGAAAGTTGCTATATAACCAGTGGTTTCAAACAATCAGAATGTGTTTGGGGGACACTTGCAACAACTCTAAAGTTGAAGAACAGCTTGGAAAACAGAAAGTTGCTATATAACCAGTGGTTTCAAACAATCAGAATGTGTTTGGGGGACACTTGCAACAACTATAAAGTTAAAGAACAGCTTGGAAAACAGAAAGTTGCTATATAACCAGTGGTTTCAAACAATCAGAATGTGTTTGGGGTTAACTTGCAACAACAAAAGATAATTCACAATTCACTATTGTAGTGGACGGTGGACGGACCTCAAGTCATGCTTTAGAGACAGGACAGTTGATATAGTTTATTATAGTTTTTTACTCATCTTGGACTTATATGACCATCATCTTTTCATCGCATAGAACAATCTGGAGATAATGCACAGTTTTCAGTAGAAACAGAAAACGGTATTTTGAGCAGAAACCAGTTCCTGAAATCTGACATCGAGTGCAAAACTGTAAGTTCAGCCCCACATACTTTATTTCGTGTATATCCACAGCGATAAGAGAACCTCATTATGCCACCCAAGCTCCGCCCAGCTAGCAATAAAAAAGCCAAAACCACAGGCAAAATCCAGTCTGCCAGCCAAGGACAAATGCCAACACCTAAACGTCCTTTTAACGCTCATGAGGGGGTAAACCAAGAGGTAATAAGGCAGCAAGGTATGACAGCCACCACAAGCAGAGATGAATCATCGAAGGACAAGGGGGTCTTCATAAATTTTGATGATCTCTCTGACCAGCTAGGGGACATGAATTACGGAGGTGATGGTAATATGGCACAGGTTATAACCAGTGCAGTGGAGGCAGCAATTAAAACTGCAATACCAGCCATTGTTCAAGCAGTGAGAGATGCTTTTATGGTCAATGTAAAAGAATCTGTCAATCCTGTGATCCTGCGGTCACAATTTCGCATGGATGAGATGGAGCAGGAAACAAAAAGAGAAAATCTGCGCATTAGTGGCTTAGCAGAAAATGGTGAAGAAGAAGAAGGCGAAGAGTCTGAAGATGACCTAATAAGAAAGGTCATTGGATTGGCAAAAGCAGTGGATGTTGAAATTCAACCATCTGACATCTCGTCCTGTTATCGTATAGGGAAGTGGTCACCAGATAAGGAGAAGATTCGTCAGTCTGTTGTGCGCTTCACAACAAGGAGGAGGAGGGATGCCCTGTACCAGGCACGTTTTGGTCTGAAAGACAAGGACAACTTCACGAGGGTGTATGTGAATGAGGACCTAACCAGGCTGAGGTACTCGGTGATGATGGCGGCCAAAAAGATAGATGGAGTCAAGAGTGTGGCGACAAGGTCAGGAACAATTGTCTGCAAGATGGATGATGGCGATTTTAAAACAATTCGCAACCCTGATGACCTTTTTGATCTTGGACTTGATGATATGGATTACGCTCGCTTCAAGCTATTTGTCATTGCTTGATTTTCTTTTTATCTGAGTAATTTTAAGTCATTAATAGAAAAATGACTTTAAAATGGAGGACAATGAACTCAATCTGTGTCTTAGTTCACACAAATTAACTCCTGTTAATTTTGATGATGTTCTGCAAACCAAAACTGAAAATGCATTTTCTCTTACACATGTCAATATCAGATCTTTGAATAGAAATATAGAAAACCTAAAACTGTTATACGAATGTAGTATCAAATCAAAATTTGATATAATATGTTTATCTGAAGTGTGGAGCGTACCAGACACATCCATCTTGGGCATACAAGGCTATACTTTAGAGGTGAAATGCCGCAATCATACTTTAAGAGGTGGAGGTGTTGGTGCATACATTCACTCTTCCCTTAAATACAGGCTTTTGGGAAATTTTGAAGTAGCACATGCTGAATCACTTTGGTTGGAAGTAGTAATTAATGAAAAGAAGATCATTATTGGTGTCATCTATCGCAAGCCAAATACAGATATTCATGAGTTTCAGGATAGTCTGTTAAGTATTGTACATGATCTGAAATTAGACAAAAGTCAATGTGTGCTAACTGGAGACTTCAATATCAATCTTCTAGGCGATGAAATGGCAGCTGATAACTTTCTCACCTCCATGCAATGTATCGGCATGCATCAATTGATTAATTTTCCTACTAGAGTAACGCAACATGGCTTCTCTTTGATTGATCATATATATACCAATATGAATGTTCCCAGTATTCATGCAGGAATAATTGAATCTGACGTTACAGACCACTTTCCGATCTTTACCATTTTTAAGTCTAATATACAATTTAAGAAAAAGTCTTGCCGAGGAAAATTAATGTCTCGTTCTTACAAGAACTATGATGTTACAAAATTCCATGCTGAGCTTGCCAACATAACATGGGAATCAGTTTATGCAGCGGATGATGCTGATCTCGCATACTCCCGTTTTTGTGAAATCATGACAAAAGTGTGTGATGAGCATGCACCAGTTGTAGCTCAACACGGTAAAAGGAGAAAGAACGAACCTAAGAAACCTTGGATTACAAAAGCTATAATGAATTCCATAAAAAAGAAACATACAATGTATTCACAGGTTCTTGCCACCAACCACAATCCTGTCTATTTAACAACATACAAGAAGTACAGGAATATGTTAACTACAATAATCAAAAACTCAAAGAGAAATTACTATAGTAGGATATTCCTTGAAAATAAGGGTGATACTAGCAAAACATGGAAGACTGTAAACGAGATTTTAAGTGGTGGAAACAATTCGTTTAAGCCAACAGTGGTGGATAAATTGTGTGTGAATGATACTGGACTAATGAAACCCTGTGTAATGAACAAGATATTGCAAATGCATTTAATGACTTCTTTGTTAATGTTGGTCCAAATTTGGCGAATGCCATACCAAACACAAATCGTAATACAGAGAAAGTTTTAGACGATGGTGTAGACAAATCTTTCTTCTGGAAACCAGTTACTGAGACTGAGGTTAACAACCATTTAATAGCCTTGAATGTAAAGAAAGCTAGTGGGTATGATAATATGCCAATCAAGCTGATAAAAGATGCTGTGCACTATGTAACTTCTCCCCTTACATTTATTTTCAATCTGTCTTTCACCTCTGGTAAATTCCCAGATGCCTTTAAAATAGCAAAAGTGACACCTGTTTATAAGAAAGGACCTAAAGATGAAGCAGGAAATTATAGACCTATTTCAGTATTACCTGTTCTTGGGAAGGTTTTTGAAAAAATCGTAAATAATAGGCTTCTTGACTTTCTTGAAAAAAATCATGTATTATATGAGCACCAGTATGGCTTCCGTAAAAAATACAGTACAAAATTGTCAATGATAAATTTAGTTAACACTTTGAGGAATTCAATGGATGAGGGAAGAATCACACTTGGGATATTTGTAGACTTTAAGAAAGCATTTGATACAATTAATCATGATATTTTATACAGCAAACTTTCACACTATGGAATACGAGGAATAGCATTACAGTGGTTTAAGGACTATTTTTATTGAAGATTTCAATTTGTACAGTACGGAAATGTAACATCTCCCATGCTGCCTTTAACATGTGGTGTACCGCAAGGCTCTGTCCTAGGCCCAACGCTTTTCCTACTTTATATTAATGATATGCCATTTGCTACACGTTACTTTAACTTTCGACTCTTTGCGGATGACTCAAACTTATTCCATACATTTCCTGAAGGGCAAAAAGAAATTGATATGACTGAAGTGAACACAAATCTTCAAATTGTTTCAGACTGGTGTAATGCTAATAAACTGACAATTAATTTACAAAAGACGAGTTATATGCTAATAAGAAACCAGAGACGGCAGATTAATGTTCAAGGGCAACTGGCTATATCAGAAGCTGAAATAATAGAAGTTGATTCTTCGCTCTTTGTTGGGATAAAGATTGATAAACACTTGACTTGGAAACCCCACATACAAATGGTTAATAAATGCATCAGACAAAAAGTAGGAATCCTCTTCCGCTTACGGCATTTTGTGCCTAGAAATATCCTAGTGTTGTTGTATAAAACCTTTATTCAACCTCATATATCATACGGAATTGAAGTGTGGGGGAGCACTTACAAGTCTCACTTAAATTGCATACTGTATACACAGAAGATGGCCATACGGACAATCACATTTAGCCATTTTATGAGTCGTTCAGCACCATTGTTTTACGAATTGAAAATCTTAGATATTAACAAGTTCTATGAGTTGTCTCTATGTACATTTATGTATGACCTAGTACATAATAATTTACCTCACTGTTTGACGGATTATTGTGATAAAATTGAGCATAGATACAATACAAGAAAAAGAGAAAAGGGCCATCTACGTATACCACTGTATAAAACAACACAAGGCAAATTTTCAGTAACTTGTGTAGGAACCCGATTATGGAATGAACTTCCCGATGAAATCAAAAACAAAGGGTCTAGAAACACTTTTCGTAAACATCTCAACGATTACTTGATGAATAAGTGATTGAATTATGCAAGTACACATGTATATATTGTAAATAATCTCCATATTACATTTTTGTTGTTTTTTTTTGTCAAAAAAATGCAATTTTTTGTATAAATAATCTGTAGATACATGTATCTATGACTTTTTAACCTGGTATATCCTCTTCATAATTATATTTGGAGTGTAGAAATTGTGCTACGGTATTACTCAACATGTATACTTCTACTGTCAAGTTTTATTTTTTGATAATGATATATTTATTTTTGCCAAGTGTGTGCTAAGAACAGGGGCCAGACTCGACTAGCACATGTGCTATTATTTGGCTCCTTTTCATCACCTTCTATATTCTATGAGAAAAGACATATGTCTAGCATATCAATACTTTGTTAGGTTTTTCTTTAATATGATCTATAATATTCATTTATGAACATGTACCATTCACGATGTATTCAAATGTTTAATCACTGATGTTATTGATGATGAATAAATAAAATCAAATCAAATCAAATCAAATCAACTCTAAAGTTAAAGAACAGCTTGGAAAACAGAAAGTTGCTATATAACCAGTGGTTTCAAACAATCATAATGTGTTTGGGGTTAACTTGCAACAACTCTAAAGTTAAAGAACAGCTTGGAAAACAGAAAGTTGCTATATAACCTGTGGTTTCAAACAATCAGAATGTGTTTGGGGTTAACTTGCAACATCTCTAAAGTTAAAGAACAGCTTGGAAAACAGAAAGTTGCTATATAACCAGTGGACAAAGAATAGAGGACGTTTGAAAGATAAAGTACAAGAAGGAAGAAAACTATACTGTATATGCCGACAAAGAAATGATAAGGCAAAACCCGTGCTTGCATGTGACAAATGTAATGAATGGTTTCACCATATATGCGTCAGTTTGAGAAACATACCCACAATTAAGGATATTTATTACGTTTGCCCAAACTGTACTACTACAACAACGCACTCCAACAATGGCACAAGCTTGCATCCTCCGTTGACGCCTGAACAAAAAAAACAAAAAAACAAGGTGCCATTTACAGCAAAAAGTAAATCAGCTAAAGTCATTCCAACCAACGATCCCTTGACAGCATTGTCGGATAGCTCATCACCGTTTACTAACGCGAGAGATGAGGTCAATGAAACTGCTGCTTTTTCCCTTGGAGTAACTCCAACAACCCGAGACCTGATTGATGAGGACTACAAGTCACCAGGGGATTTATCCACTCCTGATATTTCAAGAGGCAAAGCTACATCTGAAGTAAAAGCTCCTAAAGATGTAGATGAATCTGTTGCTTCCCTTGGGGAAACTATTATTACCAGAGACTCGATCGATGTCTACTATGGGTCACCAGTTCATCCATCAACCCCTGATATTTCCAGAGGCAAAGCAACATCAAACATAAATGCTCCCTAAGATGTCCATGAATCTGTTGCTTACCCTGGAGTAACTCCGACAACCATTAAAGACCCATTTGATGATGACTGTAAGTTCACATTTGATTCCTCATTTATTAATGACCTGGAAAGTGATGCAGCATCCCAAGCACAATAGCCTCTATGCAAGGTAGGTTACTGGCATAATAAAATAAATAAACAAAATATATCTTGGTCTTCAGAAGGAGGAATATGTCCAAATCTTGGATAGTTATATGAAGCCATTTGTCCAGAACACGTTTCCTGATGGACACCAGATACTTTAAGACATCGTTTTAACTACTAAGTCAAAGATTCCAGTTTTAACCAGTAACCATCCACACACGCCATAGGGGTGTAACACAATATCCTCTATGCAAGGTAGGTTACTGGCATAATAAAAAAATGGAATATGTCCAAATCTTGGATAGTTATATGAAGCCATTTGTCCAGAACACGTTTCCTGATGGACACAAGATACTTCAAGTCCACCGAGAACACCTACCTTGTTGGACTTAAACAACAAGCAGGTGGAACAAGTGACGATTATGTATCATCTATAAAGGAATCCATGTCATCACTTCATCCTCAACTTTTTGGCTCAATATCTAATACAATGACGGACAGAGCAACTGTAAATAGCAGCATCGACAGGAAGTTAGAGGGTATCCAATCAAAGAAACTAAACAGCTTCCGATGCGGAATGCATCCATTGGACAGCATAGGGAAAGCTTGCGATAAGGTCATACACGACAATGATGTACAACAAAACTTCAATAGGTTGTTCAAAAAGAAGGGGGAAAGCATCGTCTCATGTTTCATCAGGAAGTGTTGTGACCTATTCCATAACCAGCAAACAGGATGCTGTCAAGACTTGACATCTTTTCTCAGATCATCTGCATGTCCTGTCCATACCATACCAAGATGGGTCGGCAATAGATTCAATATCCTATTTGACTGTTCTCGGTGCATTCTATTAATGACCCCATATATTCATGAGTTCTTCACCAAGGTACATAAGCCAACCAATGACCTTCAGTCTGTTGTGCTTCAATATATTTCAATACCCTACATACAAACTTCTCTGAATGCCTTAACTGTTGTAGGAAAAGTTGTAGCTCATCCATGGATGAAAATGATTAATAGTGCAAGAAACATCCTGGAAGCAAATGGGAATTTCCAAGATGCTTCAAATTGATTCAAGGAGTGGGAAGAAAAGAGAAATATTTCAGAAGCGGCAAGGAGATGCTGGAGCAATGCAACTGATGCATCCACAGAAGCCAGAAGGCATAATAAAAAACTGGTTGAAGTATGCAGGCGACCGCTCTGGGGGGAGGAGGAGAAGAGCTCAAGAAGCTGCTCGCAGAAATGGTATAAAACTGTCTGATGTTATGTCCTTGTCCAGATTGTATTGTTTATTTAATGTAATATATCTGATTGTTTTATGTAATGTTGAATTAGCTCGTCTCATTATTTTTATGGTCTTCATGAGAGATGGTCAGATTTATGAACAAACTTTTTGAATAATCTGTATTTCCATTTCTTATTCATAATATATAGTTTTCCTTAATTTTGTGCCTGATCAACACTTGCACTCTCCATAGACATCTTATCCCAAAGTTTGTCAGCTGGCAGAAGAGGTCGGAGTGAACATCACCCCAGATGACATTTCTACATGCTATCGGGTTGGAAAGCCAAGAGTGGGAGGAGGAGGAGCTCGCCAAACGATCGTTCGACTCATATCTCGGCGAAAGAGGGACGAAATATACAATCGGAAGTATGCTTTGAAGGGAAAAACTTCCTACAAGGGCGTTTTTGTTAACGATGATCTTACCCCCCTGCGATATTCTGTGCTGAGAAGCGCAAAAAACTCTCCACTTGTTAAAAATATTTCCACAAAAAATGGGAATATCGTTTGCAAAATGCAGGATGACACTTTCAAAGTCATCAAAACACCTGATGACTTGTTTGATGTTGGGCTAACCGACATCAAATACAAAGATTTTAAGCTCTCCATAATGTAAATGACTTATAAATATGATGAGCAACAAATGTTTTATTATTTAAATGGAACAAAATGAGACATCTGTAATTCAATCACATAATGTTAGCCCTCATTTATTTGATAATACATTATCAGAGCAAATGTTACATTCATTCTGTATATCACATGTTAATATCAGATCTCTTAATAAGAACTTTGATAATCTAAATTTGTTATATGAAGATACATTAAAAACAAAATTTGATATAATTGCCTTATCAGAAGTGTGGAATGTTTCAAACAAAGGTATTTTAGGTTTAAATGATTATGTCCTTGAGGTAAAGTGTAGAACAGGTGGCACAAGGGGTGGAGGAGTTGGAGCTTACATTCACTCTTCATTAAAATATGTTATTCTTGACCATGAAGTCACTCACACAGAAAGTCTCTGGTTAGAAACTGACCTGAATGGTAGGAAAATTACTGTAGGTATTATTTATCGTAAGCCCAATACTGATATTGATCAATTTCAAAACTCCTTGCTTGTAACATTAGAAAGATTGAAAATTGATAAAGCAAATGTAGTTTTACTTGGAGATTTTAACATTAATGTACTATACAAGGAAGGAATAGATATGAAAGCAGAACAATTTTTAACTTCTTTACAATGTTTGGGTATGCAGCAACTAATCACTTCACCAACAAGAGTAACTAAAACAACTTCCTCTCTTATTGACCATGTGTACACTAACAATTTCTTCTATTCATGCTGGAGTTATAGAAACTAATATATCAGATCATTTCCCTATCTTTGTTGCATTTGAGCATCTTAGAAAGGCAAGTAAAACAAGCCACAAAAAGTCTGTGTTTTGTACCTTCAGAAATTATGATATTAATAAATTCCATGATCTAGGTAAAATTGATTGAAACAATGCAAGTGGTTGTACAAAATTAAATGAGTCGTACTCTGTATTTTACGACTTGTTTACGCAAGTCTGTGACAAGCATGCACCAATTATGTCATCAGCTTTGAAGAACCTAAAAAAGGGGGAAAATGCTGGGAGAAAACCATGGATGACTAATGCTATTTTAAAATCAGTCAAGAAGAAGCACAAGTTGTATTTTAAACTAAAGGCATCAAATTTCCAACAGAAAGACGAGGAAGAATACAAGAGGTATAGAAATGTTCAAACTACAGTTCTACGAAATGCAAAGAGACAATATTATAGTAACCTCTTCTTCATTAATAAGAATGATAGTCGTAAAACGTGGAGAACAATTAACGAGTTGTTGAGTGGTGGAAATGTCAAAAATAAAGTGACCAATGTAGAGAAATTATTAAGCTCAGGTGGTGGAGAAAATAGAGTGATAACTTCTGACAATGAAATAGCTAACAAATTTAACAACTTTTTTGTAAACATAGGTCCAAAGCTGGCAAAGGAAATACCTGCAGTGAATTCTGACTTTACAGAATATTTAGGATATAGAACAGAAAAATCACTATTTTTAAAACCAATAACAGAGAATGAATTGAAATGCCACTTTCAGACTTAAGATACAAAAAAAGCATGTGGCTATGATAATTTGCCGGCAAGATTGTTGAGGGATGCTGCCCTATACATTTCAAGCTCATTAACATATATTTTCAATCTTTCCATAGAAAGAGGTAAATTTCCAGACGCACTGAAAGTAGCAAAAGTGACACCTACTTATAAAAAGGGGCGAAAAGATCTAGCTGGTAATTACAGACCTATTTCAGTTTTACCTATACTGGGTAAAATCTTTGAGAAAATAATAAATTATCGTGTAATTGACTATTTGGAAGCAAATAATATCTTGTTTCAACACCAGTACGGTTTCCGTAAGAAACATAGCACTAAGATATCTTTGATTAATCTTACAAATACACTATTGAAATACATTGATGAAGGTAGAACAACAGTTGGCATCTTTATTGACTTTCAAAAGGCATTTGATACTATAAACCACAGCATTCTCCTCAAAAAAATGTCACACTATGGAATACGTGGGTTAGCCTTGCAATGGTTTGAAGATTATTTGTGTAAACGATCACAGTTTATACAATATAAAGATAAAATGTCTTTGAAATTGAATATAACATGTGGTGTCCCTCAAGGCTCCGTTCTTGGACCAACATTATTTTTACTATATATAAATGACTTACCTAACTCCACAAACTTTTTTAATTTCAGATTATTTGCTGATGACTCAAATCTTTTTCATACTTTTAATCCTAGACAAAAAGAAATTGATTTAGAAATTGTAAGTGAAAATTTAATGAAGGTGCAGGAATGGTGTAATGCAAATGAAGTCACAATTAACTTACAGAAAACAAACTATATGATTATGAAATCCAAAGCTAGATCAATAGACAAAAAGGGATCTGTGAGAATATCAAGATCAAATATTAAAGAGGTATCTGTTGCATCATTTGTAGGAATTGAAATTGAATGTCACCTTTCATGGAAAGAACACATTCAGACGATAAACAAATGCATAAGAAAGAAAGTAGGTATTCTGTTTAAACTGAGACATTTTGTTCCCAAGAATATACTTGTGTTATTATATAAGGCTTTTATACAGCCTCACCTCTCTTATGGAGTAATCTAAATTGTATATATTTAAGTCAAAAAATGGCAATGAGAGCAATTACATTCAGTCCACTTAGAACAGACTCCAAAGCTCTTTTCCAAAGTCTAAACATTTTAAATATTTTTCAACTTCAAGAACTTCTTGTATCAACATTTATGTACGATTTGGTAAAAGGTTTTTTACCACACTCTTTAGTGGATTATTGTCAGATGATACAGCATAGATATGCAACTAGGAGAAAAGAAAGTCATGTGGCTTACTTTATCAACCAAAATGTAAGACAACGCAAGGGCAATTTTGCCAGATGAAATTAGATTAAAAACATCAAGGTTATCTTTTCGGAGACATCTTTCCACCTACCTTCTATGTAAATGACATGGGCTCAATCCCACCCCCTTCGTTTTTTCCTTTTATATTACTTGTCTTCCTTTTATATATGTATACACTTATAGTGGCCTTAAAGGTAATACAAAGTTTTGGGAAATTTTGGAAATTGGGTGGATAGTGAATCTTTACAATTTTGATATATTTGGATGCCCCTGTGGATGTATTATAAGCACTAAAAAAAATAGCCCCTAAAACACTTCTGTTTTCGAGAAAAATTGAATATAAAATTTTACCGGTGCTCCCGGTAAATTTTGATAAATTTCATATAGCGGCTACGGCCGTACAATGGTAGCTGCGACCATGAAAATCTCAGAATATGTAGTTGTGATATATAGTTTCCAAACGGGAATAGCTAATCGGTCGATTTTAGTCAAAAAACATTGTTTCATAGCTAAATTGGTATCTTGACCTTGAGAGGGAGCTATACAACATAAAGGGTTTATTATTTATAATTTCATAACTTTAGACTCGATTTCAACCGGGACAACGATCAATGGATATTGTAGGAACGCATATGCTTCCAGTATGTTAATTTGAACCAAATTCATGACCCCATACCAAAACTTTGTAATACCTTTAAGCTTTTACAGGATTTTTGCATGTACGTACATGTGTATGATTATTTTTATTAATACATCCTTTTCATTTTTATGAACACATTGATGATTTTATTTCTTTAAAGATTTGTTTTCTTTCATTATAATGCTTTACGCTTAAGCTTTTTTATTTTTATTTTTTCATTTTAGTAAAGAAAAAAAGTTACATGATATTGTATTATTTTGCTGTATATATGTAAATACAAAACAAACAAGTTTTACATTCATATGTAAAAACAAATTAACAGAAAAAAAACTTGCCAAAGAATGGAACTAGGCTCGACTAGCACTTGTGCTAACTTCTAGTTCCCATTAACAACTTCACCTAAACATAGTAATGAACATATTTAAGTATATATCTTTTGTACATTTAATAGTATGCAGATGTATGTCCAAAAAATATCGTTTTAAAACCATTACTGTTCAATCGACATTACTCTTATGTTATGTATACATGTATCAGTATTATTTTGTTTGCATTGTATGATTGTTCATATGTACTGTCATTATTGTGATGTGTTGTTGTTAATAAATTCAAATTCAAATTCAACATTAAAGGGGTAAATAACAGTAGTCTGTAATCAGTTAATTTAGACAAAATGCCAAAAACAAAAGCTTAGCAGCGGTCACCGGAGCGGAAACTTGCAACATCTCTAAAGTTAAAGAACAGCTTGGAAAACAGAAAGTTGCTATATAACCAGTGGACAAAGAATAGAGGAGGTTTGAAAGATAAAGTACAAGAAGGAAGAAAACTATACTGTATATGCTGACAAAGAAATGATAAGGCAAAACCCGTGCTTGCATGTGACAAATGTAATGAATGGTTTCACCATATATGCGTCAGTTTGAGAAACATACCCACAATTAAGGATATTTATTACGTATGCCCAAACTGTACTACTACAACAACGCACTCCAACAATGGCACAAGCTTGCATCCTCCATTGACGGCTCAACAAAAAAACAAGGTGCCAGTTACAGCAAAAAGTAAATCGGCTAAAGTCATTCCAACCAACGATCCCTTGAGAGCATTGTCTGATAGCTGATCACCATTTACTAACCCGAGAGATGAGGTCAATGAAACTGCTGCTTCCCTTGGAGTAACTCCAACAACCCGAGACCTGATTGATGAGGACTACAAGTCACCAGTGGATTTATCCACTCCTGATATTTCCAGAGGCAAAGCTACATCTGAAGTAAAAGCTCCTAAAGATGTCCATGAATCTGTTTCTTCCCTAGGAGTAACTCCAACAGCCAGAGACCCATTTGATGATGACTGTAAGTCCAAATTTGATTCTTTATTTATTAATGACCTGGAAAGTGATGCAGCATCAGAAGCCATAACTATTAGTGTCGACTATAGTCCCACAGGTGAAAGCAATACCTCATCTGCATTCATGATACCAACGGACAAATGGCACAAATATGATGCCTCAATTGGACAAGGTTCACCAACATTATATCAGAATGATATTGATAATGAAGATAGCTTATCAGGGGTTCAATTCAACAATAACTCTACCCTAAGTGATGCATCATCAGTCCTATCTTCACATGAACATGACAATACCATCGATGGAAACAGCACTGACACTGCTTCGACTACTTCAGACCACCAAGATACTTCTTTACACAATTTTTTAGATGAAGATGTTGATGGCTCCATGGTGGTTGAGAATGCTCAGGAAATCAAAGCCCCAAGAATGGGAATGGGAAATAATCTCTCCCACTCTGACATCTCAGCGGACATCAGCGTGTTGAATAAGGAAGCACTACAGACTAGGAAGATACCAAAAGAATTCCTCCTCACATTCACTTCCGAAGAATGGGACACGATGAAGCCTAAGAAGGACACACATAGACTGTCTGGAGATTGGACTGACATCGCCTATGACAAATTCCACCAAGTCGATGGTTGCTGCGTTCTTGTATTTAAATATAACTATTGCAAGATTGCAAGGAGCAGGAAAACAAAATGTGCTGAAGTGAAGCTTCATGCTGTATGCAAGTTCAGCCATTGTTGCACCTACTACTTTACAGATCCTACACCTTGTCACCATTGTCATGGTTCTGCCAATCTCCAACGCCCAACTGGAAAGGGCCTTCTGTCTTGATGGCAGCAAAGAAATCTGCAGAGGTGAAATCTGTTTCAACAAAGGCAGGGAACATCGTCTGCAAAATGAATGATGATACTTTTAAGATAACTTCAACCCCTGACGACCTGTTCGGAGTGGGTTTAGATAATGTCGATTACAAAAACTTCAGACTCCGCTTGTTGGAGTAATGTCTCCTGGCAATCTTCCAGAAGAAGAGGGATACCTTCTCCCACATCTTACATCTTGTCACCATTGTCATGGTTCTGCCCATCTCCGACGCCCAATTGGAAAGGGCCTTTTCAGCCATGGGCAGGGTGTTGACTGATTGGAGGAGGTCGCTGAAGACAGCCATCTTGAGCGACCTCATGCTTATTACAATGGAGGGTTCTTCAGATCCTGCTGCCTGTGATGCCAAGGCAGGCGCTACCAAGTGGCTCCTGGATGTCGGTGGGAGCATTCACCTTAACAGGACATGGGGGCAAATCAAAAATAAAATGAGGGCCATGACAAAAATCTAAAACGATATAACAAATTTTGTTGCAGATCTACAAAACGACATAGACTTCACTTCTAAGTGATCCACTAATATAGATCTAGGTGCCAATGACCTATGACTACAAAAAGATTTGGAAAGCAGAGCAGGGTTCACAACAAAGCTGGTCCATCAATTCCAAGTTGGACAGGCAATTGTTCTGGTGTTTGACCAGGTGCTTTACACCCAGGCACAGGCAATAAGACCAAGAGGGATATGGTCATAAGGATCTTGAAGACCAGCTTCAATGATAAGCTTGCTGCCCAGCTCAATTGGAAGGGAAAAGGAAACAAACTTGGTATTGCATCCCATATGCTTGCCAAGGTCATTAGTAGTAAGTTTTTTTTTTGTATGCCTCCGCCACATCGTGATGCAGGAGACATTATGTTTTTAGGTTGTCTGTACTTTTCCCCCGTTACCAGTACTTTTTTCCCCCTGAAGATAAAAAGAGCGACCTACCAAGTGATTATCCGGCAACAATCACCATCAAATCAGGAGAGGTATGTATTGAAGGTTAATAACTTTTTGTGTGGCAACATTTTTAAAATTTCAAGGGGTGTAACTCGTCACCTGAGAATTACAAGGTTCCGACAACAATGTAAGAGCAGTGATAACAAACAAGCTGAGCAACGAGGTTAGGCTGAGAAAAAAGGATGCCAAAGATCAGGATCCTGGTAAAGAGCATTGAAATCATCTGTGCTTTGAAAGTCAACGCATCCGTTCTGGGTTTTAACCAGGCGATTTGCGCCAAGGCATAGACAATAAAAGGCATAGTGGAGAAGTTGGAGAAACGATTTGATGATTTCACCAATCACCCCATCCTTAAGAGTTGCGAAATCTTTGACCACACCATATGGCCAGAAGATATGGACAAGCTTTCATCGTACAGGTTGAACAGGTATAAACCCTCCTGAACCACTTCAATATCCCTCTTCAAAAACAGGGGGTTGATCTTTACACAGCAAAGAAGGAATGGGGGTAGCTTAAGCAACATGTTGCCACCTATTATACGGAAGTCGCCCTTCCAACGATGTTGAAGGCAATCTTCCAGAAGAAGAGGGATACCTTCATAAATTTCGAAATACTTTACAATGCCTTTAAAAATGAAATGTTATTTCATCTACAGACAGTGTTTCTTGGTACCTTGGGTGGGGCGACCCACCGAGATATGGTCTTGAAGGATCTTAAAGACCGTCTATACAGACCAGCTTGCTGCCCAGCTAAATTGGAAGGGCAAGGGGAACAAAGTTGGGATTGCATCCCATATGCTTTCCAGGATTATCAGTGGTAAGAACAGAGGAGGCCATCCCAGATAACAATACGACGTTGGGCTAACAGTGTTTCTTGGTACATTGGGTGGGGCCACCCATAGAGACATGGTTCACAAGATCCTGAAAACGGTCTATACAGACCAGCTTGCTGCCCAGCTGAACTGGAAGGGCAAGGGGCAAAAGATGGGGATTGCTTCCCATATGCTCTCCAAGACAATCAGCAGTAAGAACAGAGGAGACAATCACAGATAACAATACAACGTTGGGCTAACAGTGTTTCTTGGTACATTGGGTGGGGCCACCCATAGAGACATGGTTCACAGGATCCTCAAAACAGTCTACACGGATCAGCTTGCTGCCTAGCTGAACTGGAAGGGGAAGGGGCAAAAGATTGGGATTGCTTTCCTATGCTCTCCAAGACAATCAGCAGTAAGAACAGAGGAGGCAATCCCAGATAAAAATACGACGTTGGGCTAACAGTGTTTCTTGGTACATTGGGTGGGGCCACCCATAGAGACATGGTTCACAGGATCCTCAAAACAGTCTACACGGATCAGCTTGCTGCCCAGCTGAACTGGAAGGGTAAGGGGCAAAAGATGGGGATTGCTTCCCATATGCTCTCCAAGACAATCAGCAGTAAGAACAGAGGAGGCAATCCCAGATAACAATACGACGTTGGGCTAACAGTGTTTCTTGGTACATTGGGTGGGGCCACCCATAGAGACATGGTTCACAGGATCCTCAAAACAGTCTACACGGATCAGCTTGCTGCGCGGCTGAACTGGAAGGGGAAGGGGCAAAAGATGGGGATTGCTTTCCTATGCTCTCCAAGACAATCAGCAGTAAGAACAGAGGAGGCAATCCCAGATAACAATACGACGTTGGGCTAACAGTGTTTCTTGGTACATTGGGTGGGGCCACCCATAGAGACATGGTTCACAGGATCCTCAAAACAGTCTACACGGATCAGCTTGCTGCCCAGCTGAACTGGAAGGGGAAGGGGCAAAAGATGGGGATTGCTTCCCATATGCTCTCCAAGACAATCAGCAGTAAGAACAGAGGAGGCAATCCCAGATAACAATATGACGTTGGGCTAACAGTGTTTCTTGGTACATTGGGTGGGGCCACCCATAGAGACATGGTTCACAAGATCCTGAAAACGGTCTATACAGACCAGCTTGCTGCCCAGCTGAACTGGAAGGGCAAGGGGCAAAAGATGGAGATTTCTTCCCATATGCTCTCCAAGACAATCAGCAGTAAGAACAAAGGAGGCAATCCCAGATAACAATACGACGTTGGGCTAACAGTGTTTCTTGGTACATTGGGTGGGGCCACCCATAGAGACATGGTTCACAGGATCCTCAAAACAGTCTACACGGATCAGCTTGCTGCCCAGCTGAACTGGAAGGGGAAGGGGCAAAAGATGGGGATTGCTTTCCTATGCTCTCCAAGACAATCAGCAGTAAGAACAGAGGAGGCAATCTCAGATAAAAATATGACGTTGGGATAACAGTGTTTCTTGGTACATTGGGTGGGGCCACCCATAGAGACATGGTTCACAGGATCCTCAAAACAGTCTACACGGATCAGCTTGCTGCCCAGCTGAACTGGAAGGGGAAGGGGCAAAAGATGGGGATTGCTTCCCATATGCTCTCCAAGACAATCAGCAGTAAGAACAGAGGCAATCCCAGATAACAATACGACGTTGGGCTAACAGTGTTTCTTGGTACATTGGGTGGGGCCACCCATAGAGACATGGTTCACAGGATCCTCAAAACAGTCTACACGGATCAGCTTGCTGCCCAGCTGAACTGGAAGGGGAAGGGGCAAAAGATGGGGATTGCTTCCCATATGCTCTCCAACACAATTAGCAGTAAGAACAGAGGAGGCAATCCCAGATAACAATACGACGTTGGGCTAACAGTGTTTCTTGGTACATTGGGTGGGGCCACCCATAGAGACATGGTTCACAGGATCCTCAAAACAGTCTACACGGATCAGCTTGCTGCCCAGCTGAACTGGAAGGGGAAGGGGCAAAAGATGGGGATTGCTTCCCATATGCTCTCCAAGACAATCAGCAGTAAGAACAGAGGAGACAATCACAGATAACAATACAACGTTGGGCTAACAGTGTTTCTTGGTACATTGGGTGGGGCCACCCATAGAGACATGGTTCACAGGATCCTCAAAACAGTCTACACGGATCAGCTTGCTGCCTAGCTGAACTGGAAGGGGAAGGGGCAAAAGATGGGGATTGCTTTCCTATGCTCTCCAAGACAATCAGCAGTAAGAACAGAGGAGGCAATCCCAGATAAAAATACGACGTTGGGCTAACAGTGTTTCTTGGTACATTGGGTGGGGCCACCCATAGAGACATGGTTCACAGGATCCTCAAAACAGTCTACACGGATCAGCTTGCTGCCCAGCTGAACTGGAAGGGGAAGGGGCAAAAGATGGGGATTGCTTCCCATATGCTCTCCAAGACAATCAGCAGTAAGAACAGAGGCAATCCCAGATAACAATATGACGTTGGGCTAACAGTGTTTCTTGGTACATTGGGTGGGGCCACCCATAGAGACATGGTTCACAAGATCCTGAAAACGGTCTATACAGACCAGCTTGCTGCCCAGCTGAACTGGAAGGGCAAGGGGCAAAAGATGGGGATTGCTTCCCATATGCTCTCCAAGACAATCAGCAGTAAGAACAGAGGAGACAATCACAGATAACAATACAACGTTGGGCTAACAGTGTTTCTTGGTACATTGGGTGGGGCCACCCATAGAGACATGGTTCACAGGATCCTCAAAACAGTCTACACGGATCAGCTTGCTGCCTAGCTGAACTGGAAGGGGAAGGGGCAAAAGATTGGGATTGCTTTCCTATGCTCTCCAAGACAATCAGCAGTAAGAACAGAGGAGGCAATCCCAGATAAAAATACGACGTTGGGCTAACAGTGTTTCTTGGTACATTGGGTGGGGCCACCCATAGAGACATGGTTCACAGGATCCTCAAAACAGTCTACACGGATCAGCTTGCTGCCCAGCTGAACTGGAAGGGGAAGGGGCAAAAGATGGGGATTGCTTCCCATATGCTCTCCAAGACAATCAGCAGTAAGAACAGAGGCAATCCCAGATAACAATATGACGTTGGGCTAACAGTGTTTCTTGGTACATTGGGTGGGGCCACCCATAGAGACATGGTTCACAAGATCCTGAAAACGGTCTATACAGACCAGCTTGCTGCCCAGCTGAACTGGAAGGGCAAGGGGCAAAAGATGGAGATTTCTTCCCATATGCTCTCCAAGACAATCAGCAGTAAGAACAGAGGAGGCAATCCCAGATAACAATACGACGTTGGGCTTACAGTGTTTCTTGGTACATTGGGTGGGGCCACCCATAGAGACATGGTTCACAGGATCCTCAAAACAGTCTACACGGATCAGCTTGCTGCCCAGCTGAACTGGAAGGGGAAGGGGCAAAAGATGGGGATTGCTTTCCTATGCTCTCCAAGACAATCAGCAGTAAGAACAGAGGAGGCAATCCCAGATAACAATACGATGTTGGGCTAACAGTGTTTCTTGGTACATTGGGTGGGGCCACCCATAGAGACATGGTTCACAGGATCCTCAAAACAGTCTACACGGATCAGCTTGCTGCCCAGCTGAACTGGAAGGGGAAGGGGCAAAAGATGGGGATTGCTTCCCATATGCTCTCCAAGACAATCAGCAGTAAGAACAGAGGAGACAATCACAGATAACAATACAACGTTGGGCTAACAGTGTTTCTTGGTACATTGGGTGGGGCCACCCATAGAGACATGGTTCACAGGATCCTCAAAACAGTCTACACGGATCAGCTTGCTGCCTAGCTGAACTGGAAGGGGAAGGGGCAAAAGATGGGGATTGCTTTCCTATGCTCTCCAAGACAATCAGCAGTAAGAACAGAGGAGGCAATCCCAGATAAAAATACGACGTTGGGCTAACAGTGTTTCTTGGTACATTGGGTGGGGCCACCCATAGAGACATGGTTCACAGGATCCTCAAAACAGTCTACACGGATCAGCTTGCTGCCCAGCTGAACTGGAAGGGGAAGGGGCAAAAGATGGGGATTGCTTCCCATATGCTCTCCAAGACAATCAGCAGTAAGAACAGAGGCAATCCCAGATAACAATATGACGTTGGGCTAACAGTGTTTCTTGGTACATTGGGTGGGGCCACCCATAGAGACATGGTTCACAAGATCCTGAAAACGGTCTATACAGACCAGCTTGCTGCCCAGCTGAACTGGAAGGGCAAGGGGCAAAAGATGGGGATTGCTTCCCATATGCTCTCCAAGACAATCAGCAGTAAGAACAGAGGAGACAATCACAGATAACAATACAACGTTGGGCTAACAGTGTTTCTTGGTACATTGGGTGGGGCCACCCATAGAGACATGGTTCACAGGATCCTCAAAACAGTCTACACGGATCAGCTTGCTGCCTAGCTGAACTGGAAGGGGAAGGGGCAAAAGATTGGGATTGCTTTCCTATGCTCTCCAAGACAATCAGCAGTAAGAACAGAGGAGGCAATCCCAGATAAAAATACGACGTTGGGCTAACAGTGTTTCTTGGTACATTGGGTGGGGCCACCCATAGAGACATGGTTCACAGGATCCTCAAAACAGTCTACACGGATCAGCTTGCTGCCCAGCTGAACTGGAAGGGGAAGGGGCAAAAGATGGGGATTGCTTCCCATATGCTCTCCAAGACAATCAGCAGTAAGAACAGAGGCAATCCCAGATAACAATATGACGTTGGGCTAACAGTGTTTCTTGGTACATTGGGTGGGGCCACCCATAGAGACATGGTTCACAAGATCCTGAAAACGGTCTATACAGACCAGCTTGCTGCCCAGCTGAACTGGAAGGGCAAGGGGCAAAAGATGGAGATTTCTTCCCATATGCTCTCCAAGACAATCAGCAGTAAGAACAGAGGAGGCAATCCCAGATAACAATACGACGTTGGGCTTACAGTGTTTCTTGGTACATTGGGTGGGGCCACCCATAGAGACATGGTTCACAGGATCCTCAAAACAGTCTACACGGATCAGCTTGCTGCCCAGCTGAACTGGAAGGGGAAGGGGCAAAAGATGGGGATTGCTTTCCTATGCTCTCCAAGACAATCAGCAGTAAGAACAGAGGAGGCAATCCCAGATAACAATACGATGTTGGGCTAACAGTGTTTCTTGGTACATTAGGTGGGGCTACCCATAGACACATGGTGCCAAGGATCCTGAAAACGGTCTATACAGACCAGCTTGCTGCCCAGCTGAACTGGAAGGGGAAGGGGAACGAAGTTGGGATTGCATCCCATATGCTTTCCAAGATTATCAGTGGTAAGAACAGAGGAGGCCATCCCAGATAACAATACGACGTTGGGCTGACAGTTTTTCTTGGTACATTAGGTGGGGCTACCCATCAAGATATGGTCCTGAGGATCTTAAAGACCGTCTATACAGCCCAGCTTGCTGCCCAGCTAAATTGGAAGGGCAAGGGGAACAAAGTTGAGATTGCATCCCACATGCTGGCCAAGATTATCAGTAGTAAGTTTATTTTGTTGTATGCCTCCGCCACATCGTGATGCCAGAGACATTATGTTTTTAGGTTGTCTGTACATCAATCCATAGGTTTTCTCATCTGTGTGATAACTTGACAAACGATTAGAGTTTCTTTATGGAACTTGGTATGTGAATATATTTTACCATGTAACGAATACCTGAAAGAAGACTTCATGTCAATCGGTTTGACCTATTTTATCGCAAACTTATGGATGTGAATAATTCTTAGATTTTATAAAAGAATGCTTATGTGTACATGTATGAACATTCAAGGATTTTTTTCCTTCATATTTTGTATAATTTGCTCACTAGTACAGATTTGATAGTTATAAGACATGTCTTTTTAACCTTTTTGTTTAAACATGGTTTTGTCTGCTGCTGCGTAACCGCAGCAGATCACGAAAGATCCCTTTTCTTTGAAGTCTTATGCATATTTTGTAATCTAGTTTGCGAAAATATGACCATGTAGGTCATGTGACATGTTTGGCTTGGAACTTTATAAAAACTCAGCATTTTCCATGTTTCTGTGCAGAAAAAGTTTAAGTTGTTCTAAAACACAGCTTATTCTATCTTGTAGGCCATTTACAAGATGAAATGTAAATTAATCAAATTAAAATTCAGAAATTCAGAAACATAAATGATTAAAAGAGAAAAACATAAGAACTAAAAACAATTGAATACATAGGAAATTAGCAAGACAATACAATAAAAAGAAGTTAATTTAAATGGACTTATTTTACTATGCAATCATGTTGAGAATGCTTCTGTGACTTAGTTTGCCAAAAATTGGCTGTCAAAGTATTTGTAAAAATTATAATATGTTTTATATATCAATTGTATATAATATCCCCTCCCCGTAAAACTACATGTATTGATTATTGTGAAGTTCTATATCATTTAATATACACTTTATACATTATATTCATGATGAGGAAGTGTACAATGTCTTTATTAATAGAATTTGCACAGGGAAATGTAATTCTTAACATTTCTACTGCAGTCATGTTCATAAGTCTAAAAGTTTTCACCCTTTCTTCTTAATGGATTTGCAGGCACATCCACTAAGCAGACAACAGAAAAGGATGCAAGACTGTCAAGACTGTCAACTGTAAATAACGAATTTTAAATGAATTTTGCTTCATGAATAAATTTAACCCTATCTCAACTTGAGGGGGGGGGGGGGGGGGGGGATCAATTTGAACCCCCCCCCCCTGTGCAAAAATTTCCGCTGACTTTTTCAAATTTTCGCAAAAAACAGACACCCAGGTTCACACCACATGTCAGCCCCAAATGAGATGAAAACCAGCATTTCCCATACATTTGTGTGCCAATCAAAAAAAATTATAGATTGCTCTAAAACTATATCATAGATTTATGCAAGTGGGCTATCGTCTGAAGTAGCCCAGTTAATATGGTTAAATCTAATGTCCAATTTCTGCATGCATGAATTACTGATGCCAATTTGGTGTACATACAGAAACTGCACCATCTCTCTCAACAACACCATGTGCACCTCTCGCAGTAGCACCTCTCGCAGCACCACCTCTAGCAGCACCACCTCTCGCAGCACCATTAATGTCATCAGCAACATCAATCAACCCTCCAGTCGTAGATGACTCCACTACCAGTAACTTAAGTGAGTGAATTAGATAGTCCATTCACGTGTCTCGTTTCTTCCTTATTTTTCTAAACAAATTTAACCTGGCAAATGTGTGACCTACGAGTAGAAATGTTCATATAAAGAAACACATAGGCCTAATGGTAATTGTGTGTAACTACAATTATTTGCAAGCTCACCATATTAGTTTGATTGCAAATCTAACCGAATTGCAAATTAGGGCTCACAGTTATATTTTGCTGTTTCGTTCATGTGGACCTCTAGGAAGAACAGAGCCATTGTTTTAACCCTATTCTGACCCCCTGTACCAAATTTGTGACTGCCGCGCAACCGCTGCAAATCGCGACCCAGCGTCCGATGACTTTTTTCTTTTAAGTGTTTCACAACTTTTGAGACCAAGTTCTGACAAATTTGAAACTGCGTTGAGATGTCAAGTAACATTATGTAATCACATGTCGGGCCCAAATAGTGCAAAAATCAACATTTTGCATGCGTTTGTGTACAAAATACTTTCGTATACGTTCATGCAAAATTTCACGTCGATCACACCTTCCGTGGCCGAGATCTTAGGGGGGGGGGGGTCAAATTAACCCCCCCCCCCCCCCCAGTCAGAATCTCCTCTCAAAATGCCCAGTCAGAATAGAGTTAATGGTTCTGAATAGAGTATTCCTTCCATATTATTTTAAGTACCTGTTTTACGTTATATTCTCATTTTCAATTTATATGTATTGTTTGATTTTTATATGGAAAATAAAACCATGCCATACCATACAAGCCTAATTCATTTTCACATACCAAATTCACAGTATATGATGAACAGATAACGTCCTTCCTCGAGTTGGAAAGCCATCGCCTGCAGGTTAACAAACTGCAGAACGAGGTGGATAAGCTCAAGGTGACTTTAGAGCAGAGGGAGGTGGACAATGCAGCCCTTGGAGCAGAAGTTACAAGGCTCAAGATGTTCATCGCAGATCATTGCGTCCAAAGAGAAAAAAAGGAGCCAAGGCAAGGTACGATGATTAAGTATTGTATGAAAAGTCAAATTTCTTTGCCTTGGACATTTTGAGTGCTATCTACCCTGACACCAGGTTTATTCTCCAGTTGCATTCTCATCTCACGCATATATGAAGTTGTAGGAAAGCTGCATTTGGCTAAATATCTGCTCTTTCAGAACACAATATCAAGATTTCTACATCATATATGTCATCTAAATATTTCAGAAGCAGCAAGGAGATGCTGGCCAACTTCGACCGACGCATCAACTGAAGAACTAGTGAAAAACTGGATGAAGTATGCAGGCGACCACTCTGGGGGGAGGAAGCAAAGAGAAATATATCAGAAGCGGCAAGGAGATGTTGGACGAATTCCACTGATGCATCCACAGAAGGGATCATAAAGAACTGGCTAAAGTATGCAGGCGACGGAGGAAAACGGAGGAAGAAAAGAGCTCAAGAAGCTGCTCGCAGAAATGGTATAAAACTGTCCGATGTTATGTCCTTGTCCAGATTGTATGGTTTATTTTATGTACTATATCTGATTGTCTCATATAATGTTTGTTTTTATTTGATTTTTGTTTTCTTCACAGATGCCGAAATTTGGAAAGGGGAGTACATGGAAATGGGGCATTTTCTAAAAGAGGGTTTTGGGGGCCCTACTTCTTCCGATTGAACCCTGGCTTTGGATCAATCCAGGGGGGTTTACAGCTCCGCCCCCAATCCCGTCCGTTGGTTATTCGCTCTATCGAGCAGTGGACAAGCGCTATGCTTGTATATGTTTCTATATACACCGAGCGACACAGGTCTGGCGAACTGTTCAAATATATGAGCATAGTGAGAACTGCAGCGGCGTCGAACTATAATTGGCGCGATTATGATATACAGTTCCGTTTGCGCCACGCTACTCGGCCGGAATCTTCGTGGGCAACTTTGGACACGGAGTTGTGGTTGCTAGTGGCAACGGCTCAGTCATTTCGCCTTTCAGACTTTTCAGGGTGACTACCATTTTGATATATTGCAAATGCCTGATATTGAGCAAATCGCTTTGTTTATATCGTATATGTCATGGCACGAATACAGATCAGCTGTGTGCGGGCTATGCAATAACAATACCGGAGAGTGGTTCTAACATGGGCCCTGTGCAGTGGTTGCATTGGCAGTATACACACGCATACAAGGCACTGCCTTCTTTAGACATTATGATACATCTCCACTGACTAGACATGGATTTACTCGTATTTTGCGACTTCACAATGCCATACAGCTCTTTCCTTCAGAATAGGGGCGGCTCTTTCTGCGGCCATAAGCGGATATTCTGGTGAGCAGATTAAAAAAAATGGGTCGTTGGACCTCCCAGTCATTTCGCCGCTGTATAAGGGTCGACCCGAAGTGATCAGGTATGATAATGAGCCACAGATGCCGAAATTGTTTGACTAGAATACATGCATTCCAATAAAGCTTTGGATAACCCCACAGATTGTCTTGTTTATTTTATGTAATAAATCTGATTGTCTTATATAATGTTTTTTAAATTGAATTTTTTGCCACAGATGCCGAAGTTGTATCGCCACCAGCTGTCCAAGAATCAGATTCAGACCAACCAATTCTTTAAACTAAAATACATGCATTCCAATATAGCCTTGGATAACCCCACAGATTAAATGTATGCATAGACGTAAACAATGTGCCTATAATATAAGGCTAGAAACTCAGGGAATGATTCTGACTGGGACAGTTTCAGGCAAATTAGAAAAGAAACTCACAAGTTGACTAAATTCACATCTGAGATTTCTGCTTAGAATCAAAGAAACAGTTTTGGTCCTTTGTTAAAAGTCTCAGGAAAGACTCCTCTGGAATTCTTGCATTAAAAGAAAAGCGTGTCCTCTTATCAGAGGATAGGCAGAAGGATGAAATACTAAACGAATACTTCCGTTCAGTTTTCACAACAGAGAACTTACAAACCCTATTGTAAGTATTATATTTGAATTTCACTCTTATTATCGTACTAATTACGATTTAATCGTTCTGGCTGAAATCTCTGCATTTGTATTCAAAAGCAATTTCCATTTAAATTTGTATATTGAAGATACCGATTCAGTAAAGATACTGCAGCCTATTTGATTGATGTTCTAGCAGAAGATTTGAGGAGCAAACTGGTAGAAATAATCCCCTTCCAGTAAATCTCCAAGTCCTTACAACCCTGCATTTCTACGCCGTCTGTAACTTCTTTTCATATCGTGTTTACCATCAGGC